>JASANC010000963.1:0-22228 GCA_030248135.1 Theristus sp. LFF4_11 | reverse complement strand
CATTTTCATAAAACAACAACATAAAAACGTTCTGGCAAAGAAACAGCCCACTAATGCGAGAGTATCGCGAGTCTTCGCGCAGTGACTGTGGCATTTACACTCTAAATTACGGGGCAAATCAGGAAATTGGTTAGTGATCGCATGATGCATGCTTTCTGTGCAGGCGTTGCTGTGGGGGCGGAGTCTGTCCTGCACTGGTAGCATGCCGCCATGCGTGATGCACCGCGTCCGCACGAACACACCAACCAATCAGCTGATTGCCTTTTTGAGTTCGACTGTACATACACAGGCCAATGGTTTAGGACGGTGCCACGCGAAGAACCACACAAAGACACGTTTGATGTTCTTGGTTCTAACTGAAAAACATTCAAGACCATGTACACGATGTCCACTAAAATTCTCAACGCGACACAGCCCCCCCCCCGCCCGTGAGCCGCCGGAGCGGGATCCGAAATGCGCGGAGCAGCATGTTGGGTGCGGAGCACTGACGTCCCGGGTCGAGACGCGCATCGACGACCAAGACGTCATCGTTGACTACAGTGAAATTGCAGCGAGCCGTGGACCGTGTGACCCTTGGCGACGCCTGTATGTTCGAAAAAGAGAGTGGCAGAAGCGAAAATCTCTGTTGTTTAAAGACTACAATTAAAACGAAACATTTTCACGAAAAAAAGCCGACTAAAACGAAACAAAATTTCTGAAAAAAACGAACAAACGCATGTCAACGAACATCACCGCACTGACGTGGCCGGGATCGAATTTCCCGCATCACTGTTGTGCTGAGAACAAACAAACCTGTAAGTCGACACGTTCTTTCTCATAGACATCTGATTTGGTATCTTGTGCTACGTCAGTGACACATGCACAACCTTCAATATCAAGTCTCACCCGTGCAGCGTGTCTCGTTCGTTTAGCTTTCAGATGTCCCGACCCAAACGAAAAGCAAAATGTGGTTTCTAGCACTTTTATTCAACAACTTTTGGTCCGACCCCCCCCCCCCTAGAATTTTCGGTCTCGCTCGGGACCCCCCCCAACCAAATCGACCCCTACTAGCCATTTTTTTGCCCAGACAATGTCATCGTCAAAAAAAAAATTTTAGTCCGACCCCCCCCCCCTAGAATTTTCGGTCTCGCGCGGACCCCCCCTACAATTTTCGGTCTCGCTCGGGAGCCCCCCCCCCACCCACGTCGACCCCCCCCCACCCGGGACGACCCCCCCCCAAATTTGGGCGGACCCCCCCCCTCGGATTCGCCAAAAATCGGGCTCGACCCCTGCTATGAAATGGACATAATTTCAATAAAACACGATTTTCGCTCTTATAGTTTTCCGGATCGTTCTGAAAATAGTCTAGATGAACTCAGCTCGACGAGACGCTTCGAACGAACCTAACTTGTAAAAAAAATTTTTTTTTTTAATTTTTTTAATTTAAAAAAAACCGGATTTTTTTTCCCTAACCCTACCCCTGGGCCCACGGTACTGCACCCAATCCCCGTAATGCATCATTATTAAAACAGGTGCATGTGAAGTGGCGGTGGCCGGGGCCCCTGCCGGTTGGCCTACATGTTTAAACGACGGTTTAAAGACATTTGCGTTAAAAGACATTTACCTAGAAACTAACTGCGTGTTTAACGGTTAAAATAAACTACAATTCTCCGAATATGTCCTAAACCTAATCCTAAGCAAAGCCTGAGCCTAATCCTAATTCTAAGCTCAGCCCTAAGCCTAAGCCAAGCCTTTTTAGAAGTGCGGTGCACGAGCAAATAGCGCACGTGACCACTCCAGGGAAGGGAATCCATTCCATAATCCTAATCCTGTTTAAACATGTAACATTAGGGCCCCGGCCCTATAACACATGAAAGAAAAAAAATGCAAATACTAAATTGATCATTTTCACCCTATCAAAAAGGCTTGGCTTAGGATTAGGTTAGGTTTAGGATTAGGAACCTACAACGACTCATTGCAAGCAACCTCTGATTAGAAATCAAAAAAAATCACTTTTAAGTATGTATACAAATCCTGGGCCCACGGTACTGCACCCAATTAGGGTTGTTAAAAAAAACAAAAATCGTCATTTTTGTTTAAAAAAAAAAAAATTTAAAAAAAAAAAAATTTCAAAAATCAAAGTTGTGCTAAATCAATCAGGGAGTCCGAAGAACCACATATGATATGCAAGCGCCTCCCGAATGACACCCGTATGGCGGAACTTTGCAGATTTTGTTTTGGTGACCTCAATTACCCCTTTTCCAAACCGTCACCATGCCTCTTCTTGTGTTTTGACCTCCAAAACGTCACTAATTGTCCCCAGCTAAGCTAATGCTAAAGTGAAGACAAACATACCGCCTTGAAATTCGATCAATTCTTCTGATGGTGTCGCGACGACACGACACGAAGCAACAACCAGACAACGTAGATCTTGCAAACGGTGCAGCGAGCACAAACTGAACCTCAGCGAGGCTAATCGTCACCTTATTTGCATCGGAAATGGTAGGCTAAGCTTTGGGACGCTCAAAAACTTCATCGCAGATGTTGTCGAAGCCTAAAATCAGTCGGTAAAACGGCCCAAAATCGACTGCTAAAGGTTTTACGAGGTATAATCAAAGAAAATTTTTGTTGAACTTTCGAAAAATTGTGCCAAAATTGAGGTTTTCAGAGCATATTAGAGGAAAATTTTTCGAATTTTTTTTTTAAAAAAAAAAATCGGCATTTTTGTTTTTTTTTAATCACTTTTTTTTTTAAAAAAAAAAATTTTCATTTTTGTTTAACAACCCTACACCCAATCCCTCTTTCCCACAACAAAACAACAAATCCACATGGCCAAAAAGACAACAGAAGCATAGAAAAGAATTCGAGAGAAGTTACAAAAATTCGTAAAAAATTAGGCTAACCAACCAGACAAAGAAAAGAACAAAAAAGCAAGCGCTGGCTGGCGAAAATCACAATGTCAAGTGAAAATCATTCGGCGACGACGACTTGCGGAGCTGCTTCAGATACTCATGCGACGATGACGGCAACAATGAACCTTGCTGCTCGTGCGGTTTCCTTCTTATCCTTCTATTTTTGGCATTATTGAAGAATAGCGGGTTTTTGAAGTGCTCGCGGGTCGAAAAACACCACACGTGCAAACGAACTTTTGAAACAACTGTGGTGGTGTGGTGGAGAAATACTGAGCTGACTGAAGAAAGACTAAACCAATGCCGCATGTGTGTGCCGACGACCCGTTCAATCTTGTTGGCACATTCTTGATTCATCATCCAACTGTGCTTCAACATGCCAACCTGTTTTCCAGCACCAACTGCGACGGATCAATTGCAACAGCAGTTGTCAGCTGCTGGCCTCCCGCTCCGGCCACAGCGTAACATCGAACAACCGAAACCGTCGACAGGTGAGACTAGTGAACTAAGTGGAATTTGAATGATGAAGCGGTGGGTGAGGAGTAGGGTTGTTAAACAAAAATGAAAATTTTAAAAAAAAAAGTGATTAAAAAAAACAAAAATGCCGATTTTAAAAAAAAAAAAAATTCGAAAAATTTTCCTCTAATATGCTCTGAAAACCTCAATTTTGGCACAATTTTTCGAAAGTTCAACAAAAATTTTCTTTGATTATACCTCGTAAAACCTTTAGCAGTCGATTTTGGGCCGTTTTACCGACTGATTTTAGGCTTCGACAACATCTGCGATGAAGTTTTTGAGCGTCCCAAAGCTTAGCCTACCATTTCCGATGCAAATAAGGTGACGATTAGCCTCGCAGAGCGTCCGATTGTGCTCGCTGCACCGTTTGCAAGCGCTACGTTGTCTGGTTGCTGCTTCGTGTCGTGTCGTCGCGACACCATCAGAAGAATTGATCGAATTTCAAGGCGGTATGTTTGTCTTCACTTTAGCATTAGCTTAGCTGGGGACAATTAGTGACGTTTTGGAGGTCAAAACACAAGAAGAGGCATGGTGACGGTTTGGAAAAGGGGTAATTGAGGTCACCAAAACAAAATCTGCAAAGTTCCGCCATACGGGTGTCATTCGGGAGGCGCTTGCATATCATATGTGGTTCTTCGGACTCCCTGATTGATTTAGCACAACTTTGATTTTTGAAATTTTTTTAAAAAAAAATTTAAAAAAAAAACAAAAATGACGATTTTTGTTTTTTTTAACAACCCTAGTGAGGAGTGAAGCTGTAAAGGACGGCAAAATGAGAAAACGCATTGGTCGAGTTTGATGTTGACGCGGTTTAGAGTTGATGGTTCGGCTTGCTTTTTTGCTCCAAGGGGGTTCGAATCTACGAACTCAATAAATCCAACTAATTGATTGGTTGAATCCATTCTGTCTGTGCATGGATTGTTGTGGTTTTACATCAGTATTTCTATATCATGTGCACTGGGTGGTGTCGGTGTGGTGATCACGTAATGTATACTTTCTGCGCAGGCATTGCTGTTTGCAGGTGGAGTCTGTTTTGCACAGAAAAGCATACACCACGTGAATACCAGCCAATCAGCTGATATTCCATAATTTAGAGTTTCACTGTTGTTTTGCACCGAACTTCTTGGCCCGTCCATAAATCTCACTTTTTCTAGGCAACAGTGACATTCAAAACAACCAGACGCCCGGCACCTCAAACAACAACAACAATGCAGCGTTGTCCCAGTCGCAGCCTCTTGCACCTGCATCGTCGTTCCCGGCTGCCACTGGTGGCAATGGAAATGTGTGTGAATTTTGCTTTGTTTCTTGATTCCAATTTTTTGGCTGACTGAGAATGAACGGTCGATTCACCTTTTTGCTCGTTCTGATGTTCTGAGTTGATGATACCTGCTACAACTACAACAACTAGTTCTAATTTGGGTCGATAATCACTGGGGTTTGTGTCAGCTACACAGCACCAATACTCGGTGTAGTTTTTAACGCATAGGGCTTTACCGTCCGCAACACAATTACAATGCAGTCTTTGGAGAATGGAACTGGCACTGGCATAGTGTGCGAGGAAGTGTAGAACAATTGCAACAGTTTCAGCCGATGACGCCAAACTACCGGTGCGTGTCCACGTTAGCCGGTCACACGAAGGCTGTATCATCGGTGAAATTCAGTCCCAGCGGCGATTGGCTCGCGAGCGCTTGTCAGTTCGAGCATTGAGGCTGTTGATTTTTTTTTACTTGAGTCCCTCCGCGCTTCCACCACTAATTTAGGAAAAGGTCTGCCTGGCAGTACGACAATTGGCAGCAAACTCTGGTGGTTTTGCCTGTTTTTTTCGTTCAAACCAACCAGCCAATCCGTCATGACATGGATGATCAGCAGATGATTACGCAGTCATTGTCTGAAAACAACAGACGTAAGAAAGTGAGGCGGTCGGGGGCGGGAAGAAACTCAAGATGCTCAAATCAGATGTCTATGAGAAAGCAGAAATGTTTTTTTACTTTTGAAAAGAACAACGGAACAAATGAGAAAATGACTTGTTTGTTTGTTCTCGTTGTCAGCGGCCGATAAAGTGATCAAAATCTGGGGTGCACTCGATGGGAAATTCGAGAAATCGATCTCCGGCCACAAACTCGGCATCAGCGACGTCGCGTGGTCGCAGGACAGTCGCCTGCTGGTCAGTTGCTCCGACGATAAAACGCTGAAGATCTGGGACTTCACGCTGGTCAGTCAGTTCGCGTTTGTTCGTTTGCTTTTTTCGTGAAACCTGTTTCGTTTTATTTGCTTTTTTTCGTGAAAATTGTTTCGTTTTATTATCTCACCTCAGAATAAATCTAAACAACAGAGATAGCAATCTTCTCGCTTCTGTTTTTTTTTTAATTTTTCTTTTCAACTACACAGGGCAAATGCCAGAAAACGCTGAAAGGTCACACGAACTACGTGTTCTGCTGTAATTTCAACCCGCAGTCAACGATGATCGTCTCTGGGTCGTTTGATGAAAGCGTCCGAATCTGGGACGTCAAAACGGGCACCTGTCTGAAGACGCTGCCCGCGCATTCGGATCCCGTTTCGGCGGTACGACCTTTCACGGGCGGGGGGGGGGGGCTGAGCTGTCGCGTTGAGAATTTTAGTGGACATCGTGGTGGCGATGGTCTTGAATGTTTTCTGCGTTAGAACCAAGAACATCAAACGTGTCTTTGTGTGGTTCTTCGCGTGGCACCGTCCTAAACCATTGGCCTGTGTATGTACAGTCGAACTCAAAAGGCAATCAGCTGATTGGTTGGTGTTCACGCGGACGCGGTGCATCACGCATGGCGGCATGCTACCAGTGCAGGACAGACTCCGCCCCCACAGCAACGCCTGCACAGAAAGCATGCATCATGCGATCACTAACCAATTTCCTGATTGCCCCGTAATTTAGAGTGTAAATGCCACAGTCACCATGCGAAGACGCGATACCTTCGCTGCAGTGGGCTGTCTTTTGCCAGAACGTTTTTATGTTGTTGTTTTGTTGTGCAGGTTCATTTCAACCGCGATGGCACGCTGATCTGCACGAGCAGCTACGACGGACTGTGTCGAATCTGGGACGCAGCCAGCGGACAGTGCGTGAAGACGCTTGTCGGTTGGTGCAGTTGGGTTGTTTTTTGTTGGTTCTGCGACTGAATGCGTTTGCAGACGTGTAACGGACATTAGTTTCATGCTTGATGCGGCAATTCAAAATGGTCACAGTGACTCCTGCCGTATCGCTGGGACTCGGGTCACTCACTTCACCAATTTTGAATTCCCACGTCAAGCATAAAAATGCCTTTGAAAATATGCGCGCATGGAGTCGCAGAACCAAACGAAAAGTTAAATGTTTGTCGAAGTTTTTTTTAATATTACGACATCAATTTTTCATTTCGCCAAAAAAACTTCAGATGACGACAACCCACCGGTTTCGTTTGTGAAATTTTCGCCAAACGGAAAATACATTCTGGCAGCAACACTGGACAAGTGAGCATGAGTGCTGTTTTTAATCCAATTCAGAGGCACGCTCAATTGTATCGGTGATTGGTTGTATCGATTTGCCAATCGTGCTTCATTGATTGGTTACATTTGAATCGGCCGCGGCCCATGCTGATTCGTTGCTTGTTTCTCCTGCACTCATGCAATACTTTCGATCCTAATTTTGAACAACGCGAACTGAATTTAACAAAGGAAAAGCGAGCATTTCATGACACATACCATTCCAATTTGTTGCTCTCTATAAATGAGAAAAAGTCAAAGGGCAATGTTCCGAAAGTCATTTCGAATTTACAGTACTCTGAAATTGTGGGACTTCAACAAAGGCCGATGTCTGAAGACGTACACCGGTCACAAAAACGAGAAATACTGTATATTCGCGAATTTCTCGGTCACCGCTGGCAAAGTGAGTGCACCAAGTTACAGTCGAGCTCTAAATAACAGGTTCTGTCTAATCTAGATTATGGCATCTGAATGTCAATGTTACCTGTAAAAAGTGAGATTTGTTGACTGGCAAGTTCGGTGCCAGAGCTAGACCAGAATCTTTAAAACTAAATTATGGGCAATTAGCTGATTGGTTGGTGATCACGTGGTGCATGCTTTTTGTTCAGGACAGACTCCACCTCCAAACAGCAATGTCTGCACCATGCACCACGTGCTCACGAACCAATCAGCTGGTTGCCTATAGTTCAAATATCGACTCTACTTCTGCACCGTCGTTTTTCTGCTTTACACGAATTTCAAACGATGCAAAACAAAAAGCTAAAAACGCGTTTTCATCTCGGTTTGCAATTCTCCAGTGGATCGTCAGCGGCTCCGAGGACAACAAAGTTTACCTCTGGAATCTCCAAACGAAGGAGGTCGTGCAAACCCTCGAGGGGCACACTGGTGAGCGGCGATGTTTCTCGGACCTTGCTTTTCTCTATTTTTACGGTGGAAAAGTTGGCCGGTTTTGATGGGGACAGCCTAAGTCTGCACAAGAGACTGCACAGACGGGCACAGCAGACGCACTGGCACTGCTACAGAACGTACAAGTGTGCCTGTGTGTTTGTGTTTGGTGGCGGTGCGACGCCTTCAAACTAGCACTTTTGTTTTCATAAAAACGGAAATTAATATTTTATTGTGTTTTATTTTGATTCCGAGACTCAATGCGCGCATAGATAGGTAAACAGTTTCATGCATGACGCGGCAATTCAGATTCAAGTGATCCGAGTCCCCTAAATATGGCCGGACCACTTGGGCTGTTTTGTATTGCCACATAAAGATTGAAACAAGCCTCCTTTCTACATCTGCAAACGCACTGAGTCGCAGCACAAAAAAATTGTGATATTGCAAATGTCAATTCGATCAAAACTCGCAGACGTCGTGCTGTGCACCGACTGTCATCCGACGCAGAACGTGATCGCGTCTGCAGCGCTCGAGAACGACAAAACCATTCGATTGTGGATGAGCGATTATTGATTGCACGGTGGAAACGCACGTTTTCAACGATTGATTTGTTTGATTTGAAAAACTTGTGATTCAGTTGTTTGTGTGTGTGTCTGTCGTGTAATAAATATCTTGAGCATTGTCAAGTCTGCAGTCGAAGTGAAGAAATTGCACGCTTCATGTGCAACTGCTGTTCGATTTTTAGCACAGACGAATGTCAAAAACATCGGCATGGTCTGTTGTTAGTTTTTTTCTAATCTGAAAGGAAACCGTGTTGTGTGTTCTCTGCATTTTGTCACGTTTTTAGTGGCTTCCTAGTTGTTTGTATCTCTTCACTCATTCCGTCTGGCGTTAAGGCTGCCTAAATTTGGAAGATTTTCGTTTACTTTTGTCGAATGTGGTTGAAAGTCTTTTTTCTCGCATTTGTGCATGGGACACATTTCCGCTCTCCGTTTTTTTGACTGAATTGTTTTTGTTTTCATTCTATACTTTACACCCAGACCAGACGGAACACATGGTTTTTGTGGGATTTTCGCTCTTTTTATCAGGCGCGACTGTTCGAGTTTTGCCGATAATTTAGTCAATTTTTTTAGTTGTCTTTGGTAAAACACTACGTTCAAAATTTGCAGCGAGCTCGTTTGTGCTGAGTATTTTTTGTTTTGTGTTTGCTGCTGCTGTTTATTGTACAGCATACGTGAGTAAAACAATCATTGGAATCAGCATTCGGCCGGATTTCCAATCATTCAGTAACATGCTTTATTACCAAAAAGCTTTTTTGTCATAGGTTTCGTTTATAGTTTTTTCAACACAAATGTAAACATGTACAATAAATACTGGTATCAAATTTACAAAAAAACAAACGTAAAATTAGTTGAAATTGATAAATTATAATGCACTGGACAGCAAATACGTAGTTTAGAGAAACTTCAAAAAATATGAAAACATTCAAGACGAAGTGCAAAATCGGGCGATATCAGCGAAGAAACAAAGTAGCACGATATTTTCAGAAACTGATCACATAAAACCCAGCAAGAGAAAAAACTTTAAATTCAATTTTTTTGAATATAATTTCATTTTTTCAAAGCAACAACAGGCAAAAGTGCGTGTTTGTGTGACGTTGACTGAGCACAGTATTATCACACAATTCATGAAATAACCGGTATCGGTTTTTTTCATCAAATGGAAAAACTTGTATTCCACAAGTTTTGCGGCAGCAAAATTTTCTTTCATATTTTTCGCTATGTTTCCAATAAGCGGAAAACCAAATGCAATGAACCAGTCAAACACACTCGCGCGCGGAGGCATCAATGTGCACCCCAGTTTTTGAGACTCCGACCAAAAAAGACCACAACGGCCGTTAGCTGCACCACTTCAGAAAAAAACAATGCAAATTCGTGAAATCGAATGCTTTTGTAAAGCAGCGCTCGGCTGTTTTGTTCGTTTTTCAAAAGCCCGCCAAGCTTCGACTTTATGGGATTTGCATTTATGGGATAGTATGCAAGAACCAAAAACAAGCAGTGTGGTGGGGCAGCAGGGAGACTTGGCGCGCGCGCACGCGTGTGTTCGACTGGGCCAACATCACGGATAGAACGTCTGCTCGTTACCGAACTGCTGCTGGTGCACTGCATTGACGTGGTGCCTCTGCGAGGGCGACTGCTGTCGGTGCACCGCGTTCGCCGCCAGCGCGCCGTGCTGATTCGCTGTGACTGTTGATTGGTTCATGTGCACCGGCGGTGTGGCGGTGGTCGTCAGCGACTGGTACGACGTCGCCGTGTGCTGGTTGTTGTTCTGCGCACCGCCGCCCCCGCTGCCGCTGCGTTGCTGCTTCGGCGGCAGCGGCGCCCGTCGCAGTCGCCAACAACCGCAGCAGCAGCAGAGAATCTGACAGAACGAGCAGAAGCCGGCGCGGAACTCGGCGTGCAACGTCAGACAGACGACGAACTTCCAGCAGCCGGCTGAGAGCGCTAGCCACGCGAAACTGAAGTGCAGCGCGGCCGTGGTCGTGGCGGCTGTTGGTAGCACGCTCTCGGCCGCTTTCAGCGCAAAGAACGGCAGCCACGAGAGTGCGAACGTTAAGATCACGAAGAAGGTGACCATGAAGTTCGGATCGGTCTCGAGCAGCATCTTCTGCGTGTCCTCGAGTTCGCTCGGGTCGTTCATCGCCGCGAAGATGTGCTTGTAGACGTAGACGACCGAGGTGACCGTCGGCAGCAGCACCAACGCCGCCATGGTCCACGTGAAACTGTACGTCGTCGACGTCCAGTCCAGTTGGCAGATGAATGCCGGCGCGTAGTACTCGGCGTTCATTTGTGCCGCCAGAATCGGACACGCCAACAGCACCGCCGACAGCCAACTGAATGCGATCCAGCATTTCACGCGCGTCGACGACATCTCCACTTCGTAGCGACTCGGCCGCTCCAACGCCGTGTAGCGATCGACGCACATCCACATGAACACGTACACGATCGACGTCCATAGTGCCACTTCCAGGTAGGACTCGACGCGGCAGAGTTGGTCGCCGCCGGTGCTGGTGGTCGTGGTGGTGGCCAACTGCGAATATGAGGAGGCGTCGACGCCGAAATGCCACTGCGGATCCATCGCCGCGTAGCTGTGAAGAAAACGGAGTTTTGTTTTTTGTGGTGAAAAAGTCACTAAAAAACAGTCAGCCCTTTTAAACGACGTACGTCGGTACAATCAGAAAAGAGTAGCTTAACGTTTTTCAGACTGATCCATGATTGGTGTTCATATTTTAAAAACTTAAAAGATGATTTTTGATTTTCAATGAGTTGTTGCTCGCAATAAAGTCGTTGTAGGTTCCTAATCCAAAATCTAATCCTAATCCTAAGCCAAGCCTTTGTGATAAGGTGAAAAAGGATTAAATTGGTTTTTGCATGTTTTTTCATTCCTGTGATAAAGAGAAGTACCGTACCCTCTGCGGTTTGAATTTCGCGCGCTCCGCATTCGTCGAGGGAATGGATCTCAGCAAGCACGGCGGTGGTTGGGTTGTTCGTGTTTTTTCAGCA
Organism: Theristus sp. LFF4_11; assembly: GCA_030248135.1. NCBI lineage: Eukaryota > Metazoa > Nematoda > Chromadorea > Monhysterida > Xyalidae > Theristus > Theristus sp. LFF4_11. The sequence continues at coordinate 10,884 of JASANC010000963.1, read as the reverse complement.
CACAAGAAACAAGAAATAAAACGAAACTCACAGACTGAACGGCGTCACGAGCGTCCCTGAGAGCAGGTCGGAGATTGCGAGCGATATGAGAAAATAGCCGGACATGTCGCGCATGCCCTCCGTCGTCAGGACGACGGCGATCGTCAGGATCGACGTCGTGATCAGCAGAAAAGTCACGATCAGAATGATGCACGCGTAGACGGCCGCCGGACCGGACATCGGCATGTCCAAAATGCGGACCACCTCTTCGCCTTCAACAAACAGTAATAGAATTTAGCAACTTGAAATTGGAATAGAGGGAAAACTCGATTTTTTGTCTTTATGTTGTAACCGCGTGAAAAAAACCGAACTCTTTCTCGCTGAAGACTTCAATTTGCGTTTGGCCAGATTGAAGGCAATACTGGTGCAGAAAATTATGAAGGATTTCTCGAATTATCGTGTTTGGTCAAATTTGCTTTGCTTGAAACACACGTACTGGCCTAAAAACGGAAATCAGAAAGGTTTGGTCAGTTGAACCAAATCCTTTGAGTAAAAAACTGGTCAAGAAATAGAACTGACTTGTTAGTCTTGTTGAATAGTCAGTTGTTTTTGCGTAAAAAACCGGTCTAGAAATCTCGAAAACAGAAATGGTGTCTCAAGATTGTGCGGGGCCAAATCGTGAACAACCCACGAAACGAAAAATAAACTGCGTCGAGCCAAAACTCCTTTGCATGAAACAAAAAAACTGGCACTGAAAAACACACCACGAAACATAAAATAAAACCGTAATAAAACGATCAAAACAACACTCACCGTTGTCGGCTAAGCTCGGGTCGGACATGGCACTTGATGCGGCCGCGGGCGTGACGGCCGACAGATGCGGCTGCTGCTCGTTGGCGTCCGAGGGCGGTGCGGCGACGACGACGGCGCTCAGCGTCGTCTGTATCAGGCCGAGCGCGATGCCCTTGATGCGTTCGTCCAAGTGACTGTCGCGGATCTCCAAGATGTTCGCCGGCACCAGCGCGTCCGCGTAGCCGGGATTGTTGCTCTTGAACGCGTGCCGCGTCGCTGACGGCCGATGACGGTTGTTGTTGTTGTGGTTGTTGTTATACGGATCGTTGTTGTGAGTGTTGTGTTTGTGTTGCTGGTGGTGCGAGAACGCGCCGAGTGTGTTCGAGTGCTGCCGCTGCTGCTTGCGCGGCTCTTCCGGCGGATAACGCCAGTTGGAGCGAGCGAACCACGACGGCGGCAGCGCTACGTTGACGCCGTTGGCGCCGGACGAGTGGCCGGCGGCGTATTGGTAGACGGCCATGTTGACGCGGTGCGAAGATGAGTCAGTTGATTATGATTATGATGAACATGGATGATGCGAGTGATGATGGCGTTGATGATGACGACCACAGACGACGACGACGACAGCGAGAGTCCGCTGGGTTGGACGAACGAATGCATGCGCACCACGGAGGCCGCCGGGCGTTTCGTCGGCTCATCGGCGGCACTGGCACATTTCGCTTGCTGCTGTTGGCGGTGGATGGGACGACACACGACTGCTGCTGCTTCACATGCACGTCTGCTCGCTGTTGCCGTCGTTGTTGTGGTTGCCGCTCCGGCCGCAGCTGCAGTATGGACGAAACCAGTGCAGTGATATTGTACATGTGTAGTTTTGAACATATTTGATTTTGCGCTCCGCGCTCCAATCAATCAGTTTCCTTTTGGGAGAGACTGTTTTAAACCTGGCCTGCTGCTCCAAGTGATAAAAGTAACGCCGCAGCTATGCGCGCTGTGCCAATGAATTCAAAATGGTTGCCCTCAGTAACTGTGGGAGGCTGTTTGTGAGCTGCGCTCGTTTCCTTCAGTTGAAAAGACCGCAAGGCAACTTGAGAGGCTTTGATTCCGCCGAGTTTAAAAATAATAGCACCAGTGACAAATCAGTCGATGATAAATGGATATAAGTGAGCGCCGCTAAAAAGCAACAGCAGAAACTGTACGGATGGGCGGTCGCACACTTCAACACAACAACAACAACTAACAAAACTTCAGACGCTGTCTGCATCCAACAACAAGGCGGCCCCACAATGCTCTGTCTTCCTTTCTCGCGCTGTATCTTCTTTTACAATGAACGAAAATGAATGAATGAATCGCAGTGTGGCCTTCCAGTGGCGGAGGAATAACGCCGGCTCGCGCCATGAAGACACACCCGCAACACAGCGAGCAAAAAAGAACGCGCCGCGTTATACGTGTATGCACATGTGCATTGCATCATGCACCAAGTCGCTCTCTCCCCCGCAGCCGGCAACAATACGCTAACAAGAGAGCGTTTGGTCGTTTTGTCACAAGTATCAATCTCATTTTATAGTACTGCGCCCCTCCGCAGCGCGCGTCCGGGCGGCCTCTGGAACAACAACGGCGCTGGCACGCCGGGCTCGGCACGCGTGAAGCATTTATGCCATGAATGTTTTTGTATACAGTGCCACATGGCGCACTGTTTGATACGCATGTGCCTTTCTGGCCGCTTTTTGGTGGCTTGTATGCCTTGTTTCTGCCGCGGTGTGTGTGCTGTGCATTGCATTGTTCGAATGCTTTCGGGTACAGCGTGGCGTACTGTGCGTGCTGTGTGTGCGCTTGCTTTCGCTGAGACCAGCGACACGGAAGAGTGCGTCGCGCTGCCTTTGACCGGCTCACGCATCGCCAAATGTGTTTTTTGTGTCAACCAACGTCGGTCATAAAAATGACACCACAGTAATGCCAGTTGGCGGTCAGCAGCCTGATATACGTGCACAAATACCACCACCACCAACAAAGTCGCTCATAGGACCGTTAAAATTGTGTACACAATGAAGCGTCAACAAAAATTTGTTAGCCGGATTTTTTCAGAAACAACACAGCAGCTTTGTTCCAGCACAAATACAATGTACATGCCACCAATATCATATGACATGAGTTCATGAATTTGTAACTGGTATGCGATTCTTAGCGGGACGTCGAACAGTGAAAATGAATTGTGTGCATTTTCAGTTCCATATAAGGTCGCATAAGTGCACATAAGGGTATTGATTTATTAGCGATACACATGTGAGCTCGGCAATGCACACGGGCGCTTGGATGACAAATACATCTAATAATATTTACTGGAGTTCAATATTCACCAACAAAATGCGGCCGCTGATCACGCGGGCGCATCAGCTGATGACAGTCACACACACTCAGACACGACTGCAGCTTCCACTCGAGTACCACTGCACTTTCGCGGTGCACAGGAATCACCATTGACGCAAAATACACGAACAATGAAAATTGTGCGTGTGTGTGTAGTACTCAATAAGGATGTACGCTGCGTTCCAGTGCATCCGGGACACAAGAGCATGTGTAGCACCACCCGTGTCAGAGTAAAGTGCAAGTTCCTGAACAGGATGAATGGAATGAAAAAAATATAAATGCGTGCGTGCGCTCAACGATGATGCGGTATGCTTCCGCTACTATACTGACTGCCTACCAAGCCCAGTAAATGCACTGATGCACATTACGGTCGACGCACGGTTTCATTCATTAAAGCAATCGGCTATTTGTTCGCCTCGTGCATCAGCGCACAAAGTAATTTGCGTCAAAAATGGCCGCCAGAATGATAACTGTCACGGTTTCTGCAAAAACAACGGAACACCAGTGATGGTGTGTGTACAGTGTATTGTGGATTTATTCAAACGTGTCCAGACTGAAATGACGTCATTTGCTTTAAAAACGCCCGTTTGTCAAAGTACAGGCACTAAAATGTCAGTTTGGCGTGACTGATTCGACATTCACCATTTGTTGACGGGAAGAAATCGGCTAAACGGAAAGTCTGGTTTGCTGTGAACGGCAAGCGCGTGTTTGGCGGCACATGACGTCATTTCAGTGGGACACGTTTAAAAAATAGTTCATAGTAGAGCAGAACGAAAATTTCACTCACAATGGAAATGTCAACAAGCATATCAAAACTGAAATTTTTGGAGCTACCGGTCGTTTGTAACTTGTGATGCGCTGCTCCCAAAGTCATCAAATGTAAAAAATGCAGCTCCCACACTAATACATGTAGATCTAACATTAGGCTCTTGTTTTTGATGTGAAAAGAAAAGCACATAATAAGCAGCACCGTGGAAACCGCCGAAAAAATCCTATAGAAAGCTGCATATATGTACATGTACTGTCATTGAATTGCTTTAGTGATGCCATAAAGAACAACATCGCTACATGTTCCAGGAAAAAACATAATGCTAGTCGTGCTGTGCGAAAGCTGGAGACTCTGGGAATCAAGCGAGGCAAGATAGCAGAGGCTTCGCCAGTGAACCGACGACCAGAATCGGAGGGGGGTGCCAACCAGAGTAATCCCCGGACTGTGTGGTCGCCGAACCGAACCGCAGCGTGACTTGAAATGGAGTAGACACGGGCGATGATAACAGTCAGAGAGACAGAGATAGGAAGAACATAAAAAATAGACGTGCTGTGTTCGTGTGCGTGTTGGACATCGTCGCGGTGTTGAGAACACACGAACTTGGACAGGGTGGTGGAGAGCGCACACTCTGCTGAATACATGGTTAAAGGCATATGTTCAAAGCGCTTGAATGTCTTAAGCATAGTGAGTAGTGGTACATGTGGTAGATAGATACATCAACTGCTAACTTTGCATGACAATTATTTTGCAGAAACATGTTTGCCCCAGTAACAGTTTCTGTTCTGGATTCGGGAACTTTAGCTCAAGCCTGGCGCAAGCTGCAGCAGCTGTTGGTTTTGTGCTACCCTGCACAGGCACGGAAGAATGACAACTATGCAAGAACAGGCAGAACACTGGGAACGGAAAAAGAACTGAGAATGAAAACAACATGCGAACATATATTTGAACGACAAAGGCAACTAAAATGCGGAGAAAACATAAAGGAAAACACAACATATTGCGAGTTCATGAAACCCAATATATCGCAGTGGAAGATAACGGTTCATGTGAAACTGACACGCGCATGTTTTGGTAGGGCTTTTGGTTCGACACTTGACATACGGTAACCGATAACTTGGGTCTCGACACGATGTTGGGAGTCTCCCCAAGACGGTGTGCATTTCTTGGACTCGTTTGCACTCAAATATTGTGGTTACGGCGAAAAACACACACACACAGCAGTTTACATAGCGTACATGTGCATGTGCCTGTGTGTTTGTCGGTGACTGTACGTCATTGTAGCCGTCTCTCAAATTGTGGTACTTTCGGTATACACGGTGTGTGTGTGTCGTGCCTCTGCGTGTCCCATACGCCTGTTTTGCGTGCGTGCGTGCGTGTTCAATAGATTCTTGAGCGTATATGTCTTTTCAATGCACACACACCAGGAAGGGACTCCAGCGGCTGGTTCTTTTTTTAGCAAACGACGTTGATGTGCCGCTCGATGGATGGTGTTTTCTAATGTTTTTTTCCGTGTCCATTGCAGTCTGTTCATGACATGTAAACAAGTCTCGGTCAAGGCACGGATCTACATTGTGTTTTTTCAATGCACCGACTGCATGTATGTATCGTGCTTGACAACAAAACATATCGAACATGCAAGCACACATTCGCACGGATTCTCATGATTTTTTGTTCATGAGCTGATGAAAAGCAAACCTTCTATTCTTCCGCTGTTCTATTTTATTATAAGGGAGGGAGCGCGCAAAACAGGAACGTATTTTCAAAAGTTTCACAAAGTAAATGAAACAGTCTTGTTTTTCTTTTTTTTTAAGGCAAGATTTGTTACAGAAGTTGTTTTTTTTCAAAAATGTCAGGAAATCAGGATATTTGCCAATCGTTTAATTACGCAATGGACAACCGAACAGAATGTAGCACGAACAAATTGATCAATTTAAAAACCCGTCAAATTTGACACACAATTGCGTTGCAGAGTGTCTTTTTTCTTTCATTCAAATTTCGCACGCGCTCCTTGCACCCTGAAAAAAGCTACCTTGTTTACTTTGCCATTCCGTATATAGGAACTTTTCAACCCGGCCATGCCGTATATTGCACACCACTGGCAGCTTTGTTACAGTGTGCGTTAAAAAAAACTCTTGCAATAATAAAATTGCGCCGGGGGTTGCAATGATGAAAACAAAAACACAGTCGCACAAAACAGGAAGAAAAAGAAAGACATTGCAATTAAATTAGCGAAAATTGTAGTTTTTCCGTTTTTGTTAATGTTGCGAAAGCTGTGAAAAATAAGTATCTGATAATTCCAGAGCGGAAACGTCGGACATCGACAAATCATTTGTGTGCAAATCATTCTGCAAAAAATATATTGTACTGATTTTAACAAACTTGAGTCGTTTTTTTGTCAATTTTTCAATAATGTCGTTGGCAAAGTAAAATGTAGATTTGGCACACTTTTGTGGGGTTCCAGTTATTCATTGCGGTTCCAAAGAAATACGGTCTCCAAATTGTCCCAAGACCATATCTACGGTAGCTACCGTAATACAAATGGCCCTCACTACTCAGAACATACAAATATAGTTGACCATACATATTGCATTGGAGTGGGTGTCTCTTTGATCTTGCGTGGTGTATTGGTTTGCCCGTGCATGTTTTTACATTGTACATATTTTTCACGATCAGTTTTCTTACGCTTTTTTCTGTTTTTTGGTCTCTCTCTGTCTCTGTCTGGTCTGTGTGTCTTTTTCTTTCGTTGTCGCTGAGAATGAAGCTTATGATGATGCCTCTGTGCGCTCCATTATTGATTTTAGCACCCGCACAGTCAAAGTCAAGTCCTGGTCTGAAACACGGCGCTTTTTCGTTGCAATTTTAAGTCACATAAATATGCACATTATTAAAAAATCTTTATTCACCGTGTCATAACATGAGATATATTTTCTTTCCAGCGCATGAGCTGTTTTCTCATGAATGCAAAATTTGCATGACAACAAATAGACAAATTCAAAATGGAAACGCACGAAGCTATGTATACATTGATTCTGATTTGAAAAACAAGAGGAAATAAAAAAATCCCCACAAAAAAACGGGCCGGGATTGGGATTCAGATTTGTCGTCAACCACAATCTTCAAAACTACGGTTCTTCCCACTAACACAGAAATGTCAAATCAGGACTAATATCGGGGCTTGACCGCTGTTCTCTTTCCATGACAATCCAGAATAGTTGACGTCGAAAACACCAGCTACAATGTAGCTGCAATGACAAATTGGGAAACGGCGTTTTCCAGCGAAATCTTAGCAACGGTGCACTTTGAAGACATGTTTTTGGAATTAATATACTTTCAATTTCACTTATGGCTCATGGTGCGAACGAACATGTGCTCCATTATCTAACGAAAAATATCATCGAAGAAAGCCGAGGTCTTATATTTGAAGATTGGCAGTCTCTCTTCCACAATTATAGATTATAAGAGCAGTGCGAAGTCGTATCTGACGAGAGAAGGAGTGAGAGGCGGAGTGAACTAAAAATTATAAATTGGATTATACAAGAAATGTCACCAATTTGTCAGAAACCCAAGCCGTATAACATAACCCATCACGTTTCAAGTATTTTCTCCCCCTGAGAAGCTCTGAGTGCACCTGTGAAGACGGCAACTGTTGCTGCTGTGGCAAAAATTGAGACGGCTAAAATGTTGCAGGTTTTTTTGCAGGTTTTGTTGCCGTTTTTTTGTTCTTAACAACTAATGTACCAACATCGGAGAGAAAGAAGGTTCACTGCGGGGGCGATGGAGTTTCATCTGGACTTTTCGTGTCGTTCACAGACTTTCCGAAATTACAGAAGAGTTTTCGCGACTGGAATTTCTTTCCGCGCATTTTCATGAGTGCCAATGAATAGATGGGAGACAAGTAGGTACATTGTATATTGCAAAACATAATAAAACTCGGAAAACATACGTTCTCCAAAATGGCGGCGCCCCTAGCCAGCGCATGTCAGAGAACTGTCAGAACAGATTAAGAGATTCGCGTTAAGATGTGTGGATGGAGATGTACAGGAACACGCGGAAAAGAAAGATCTTAAGTAATACAGTAATAACAATAACAACGACTACAACTAAAGAAACTTCAATAGCGAAGTGATGAGAAAGAAGCTGGCAGCCTTTTCTGACGTGATCATTGAAAAACGTGTCAGAAACGGCAGAAAAAAATAAAGGCGCAAGAATACAGAAAGATGAGAAAGCGTATTTCCATTTTCATGATCACTTTTCTCTTCTCTTACTTAGTTTGGTGCCATGCTGAAATGGCGAGACCAACCAATATATTCCGAGATACAGCTCTGTATTGTGGAACTGAAAGAAAGCAAGAAACGCGCTCACAAAAACACGCTGCTGCCCGTGCCAGTGTCATGTGAGGTTTTTATGTCAGTTTCGACTTCACGAGGCCTTTATGTAAAATAAAATCATGAGTGTTAGCTGCGTACATACGTATGCACACAGGTACACTGTATACAGTTGTATAGTGAACAGCAACATAATATTTGAGTTTTCAGACTGTCCAACATGTGCCGCGTGTTTAAAGTCCACGGGTTTGTGAGGGTTGCCCAGGTTGCCCAAAACAGACAAAAAAGAACACCTATAACTCACCCGGTATCATGTTGACTTGATGTTTATCGAATGCGAAGTTGTGGCAAAATTAGTCGATTTTTGGAATTGTATAATGATCCATTGTAGCACAGCAAGCTGAGCTGTTCAGATGCATGGTCATGTATCTTTCAACCAATTACATGTTTCGCCTGTAATCAGTGGTTTTCCGCCTGATACAAAAAATTCAAATATTCTAAATCAACCCGCATATGAGCAGTATATTTGAGAAATGCAATAAATCGGAGCCGTTCATGCACGTCGCCATAGCTGAAAACTTCGTTAATTCATGGCGTAAACAGTAAACACACAAAAATCATATTATTATACGACATTCAACTGAAGCGTAATAATATATTTTTAATTTATGACGTAAGCTGATTTCTGTCGTCAAGAATCAAAATGTCATACGGCAACTGGCCTCCAGGCGCCGGTGACATTGAAAAAACGAAGATAAATGGCAAGCTTGGAAAACGTGAGCAAAAGCCACACGAACTGTCTTTCTCGCTGTTATGAATGGGAGTAATCCTGTAACACATACGTTGTACATGTACGTGATCAGGCGCACACACACAGGCGGAAAAGCGTGGAGGTGGAGCTTATATTACATGTGATGCAAGGCATCAAGAGCAGACACATACACTGACAAGCTGAGTATGTCCTGTGCACTAGATAAGCTATTGTAGAACTCCGCAAGCGTTATAACATGAAACTCAACTGCCGGTACTGAAGACGAGAGTTGACGCTAAACTGTACATCGGCTTATATATCAGAGCTAAGCCACGAACACAAGAAAGCTAGTCAAAGAACCATTGTCAGGAGTACAACGACATACTCCAGACTGACGTCATCGCTTAACGAATGGTATTTGAGGCTGATTTAGGTATGACTGCACCATTTAAGCCGGTCAGCTACTTTGACACCCTCGGATACATTTTACACAGTGCGACAGTCTGATTGTGTTCGTACGAACATGTGTATGCACATGCATATACATGTACATGCATACAGGCAATGTCTCGAGTCTTGAATGCAGCGATGCGTCAGAGACTACAAATCGATGCCTTCTCCTCCCCTCTCGCGTATATATATGGTCAGGAAAAAAGAGCGAAAGCAAAAGTAGGAAAACCCACTAACACCATGTTTTACAGAATAGTATACATGTACCCTCATGCACGTATGTACGTCGATGCAGGCCTCCATCACCCTAGTGACTATAATGCAATATACAAGTGTTATATAGTGTGCATAACCGCCATAGTTCCACCCCAGGCAACGATGTCTACATATATGGCGTACGGCGCAATATGAGTCTTTATGGTCAGTTTTGCAGCTTCTGCTTTTAAGCTGCATGCGCATTTTTTTGCGCTGTTCATTTTGTGGAGCGTTACATACACAGTTACGGATATATATATATTTTGCGTTAAAAGTTCATGAAAGCTCGCGTGATATGTGCATCATCTGAGTAGTAAAAAGACTCACATGTTCTGTTAGGTGGAGGTACTTGGAGTTCTTCCAATGCAATGCCGCGGAATTACAGACATTCAATATATGAACTTACATACAATATATGATGTACACGCACACGGTATTCATACATGCATGTGCGTGTTTATGTGCGTACACAAGACGCAGCAGTTTGTTGGGTTTATCGAAAAAGCGTTATTAGTTTTTGGATATGTATTATATATCGTAGAATGCCTATGAATGTTGTGTCTACGCCTGAAAACATGAACACAGGAATAGAAGTTATCAAAAGATATATGAATCTAGACCCATGAATAGAACCCATATAACCTTTTCTACAGATGAAATAAGACTTCGACATACGCACGTCGGTACATATGTAAAAGGTGATTGGCCACATATTTGATTAAAGAACGTTGATTGGCCTTACATGACCGAGTCAATAATCGGCCTCCCAGGCAGGAAAATTGTTTCAAAGCGAGACTACGAACAATTGGTTTATGTAATCAAGGAGCATATTTGCGAATAAGAGACGGATATACACATGTAAATGATGTCAACTTTGTGTCATATCACTTGATGACTTGCGATTCCGACGATATTAGCATGCTAACAAGATGGCCATTGGACTCGGCTATAAAATGAAAAAATAAATGTGTATACAATCAACAAGTCACGACTCAAGAGTCATGGGAATCAAAAGATACTAACGACGTTGACATTGTAAATGCAACATTCAACGAATACATATTTGTATTCGGCTCAATGCGGTTGGCTAGTTTTTCCACATGCAAGCACTTTTTAAACGTCAAATTGATCATTATACAGCTAAACATATACAAATCGTCATCCCATTTTCCCATATACACGTTGCTCCCATGATTTTT
>JASANC010000962.1:0-28576 GCA_030248135.1 Theristus sp. LFF4_11 | reverse complement strand
GTCAAGTTATCATTCATTTAATATATTATAGACTTTAAAGACAAAAAATCACACATTTTTGAGCAAAAATTCACAGATTTTTGGTGGTCCGAGAAAATTTTTGGGGTGTCACTGTTACTTTGGTCCATGTGTAGGGGGGGGGGGGTGGGTGGGGGTGTCTAGCAAATTTCGAGGGGGGGGGGGTGTGATGGTCCAGTGTCAGGTTTTGGGGGTGTGGGTGTCGTGACCCCCCCCCCCCAGCGGAGTGTCTCGGGTGCTCTGGGGGTGTGTACCCCCCTACCCCCCCCCCCTGTACCCCCCTTCGAATTTTTGAATTGGGCCCACGGTACTGATTCAAATCCTCCAAAGCGTTTTTCTCATTCAAAAAGCAGATGGTACTTGACAGCAAATTCAGGTTTCCAGTTGTCGTCGTCGCCGTCTGTTCTTTTTTGAAACAAAATAAATTTTTTGTCATGAAAACTGCTGCTTTTGATGTCTTCATCTCATAAATCACAAACAAGATTTTTTGTTTTTTTTCCATCAAAATTTCACTGTCCGTACGGATAGACGTTTTTTCGAACCCTACCCCAGAAGAATTGCGAGACCTTAATAAAAACTGAAAAAAGAAAAGGACACTCGCGGAAAGAAGCAACCAGAAGACGGGGGGAGACGGGGACAAAATTTCGATCTGTTTTTTTTGGGTTTTTTTCATCACTTCCGATCCGTTCGGGTGCTGGTCGGCGGTTCGGAATCTATTCGACTCGATGCATCGCCGTACAGTTCTCGCTCGACGAGCCAAGTTAACGCACGGCTTTTTGTGGTTTCCTTAAATCTCCCTTTTTTCATTTCTCAAATACCCAGGTTGACCGGTTATTGATGTACCTGGCCGCCGGTTACAGTAGTTAGTCTCCGGTAATCTGTGGTCAGTTCTATAAACGTGAATAGTGTTTGAAAAGTAAACAGTTTTACTCGAGGGTGTTCCAAAAGTTTAATCCTTGACAAATTATGGAAAAAAACAATCGAGAGGTGAGCTTTCTAGACAGACAGTTCTGTGCCGAAATTTGAAATATCAATCAATAAATGTGAAGCTTTGGTCAAAGATGAACTTTCGGTTCAAGTATCTGATATTCAACGGAAATTTGTTAAGATCTAAATTGATGAACACCCTGGAGTAGAACTCTTGATAACACTATTCAGTTTTATACAACTGCACTGGACTGGAGGTCACTGGCAAACATAAATTACCAGGCTAGAAGTCACCGATAGCTGGACATGCCGTGACAAAAGCTTACTTTATTTATATCTGGTCATTAGATTCTCTTTGCTACTTTTAGTCGGTGCAAAACCGTTTGCCAGAATTTTAAAGTGCCATGGCACGTGGACGCAACGATTTTTTGCGGCATTATTCCTCTAAACTTGTTTTCCCCTGTCACCTAAAAAATGTAATTTTTTGTGGACAGAGAGAAAACTTTATTATTTTATTTTATTAGACTGCTAGAAAATTTTATTAGACAACAGCTACCCGTTCATCATTAATCACATCCGGTGTGGCAAGAAATTGAAAACCGATAATAATCCAACGCGACCAAGATCAAGTTACTCGTCATATGCTAATTTTTCAATTCTTCAACCGTTCTCGTTAACCAGTTTCAGTAGGAATGTTGCCGATATATTTGTTTTTGGAGATAATACCACATGTGTGGTTCAGCCTTCAGCTTTACTGTCGGGCTTCATCAAACCTTTGCAGCAATTACAATACAATGTAATCCCCACGAAAAATAACTAACAAATTGTGATCAAATATGGCGTTCCTAACGGCCAGCTGTTTGGCCATAGAAGAGCACCCAGTCGTGTCGTATATCCATATTGGAATCCTGATTTGCTTCTCCACTGAAAACTTACGTACGGTCGAACTCTAGATTATAGGGAATCAGCTGATTCGTATTCGCATATGTAGCTCAGTTCTTGTAATTCTTGAATGCCGCCGCCACCGCGTTTCTGAAAACGTAATAACAATCAAGAGCGTTCCACCGTTCTGCTGAAAACGGCGCCGCTTTGAGCCTCCGTTTCTGACTGAAGTCGAATAGAACAAGACCGGTTTCGTGACTGCCGCCATGTCCAGCCGTTCTGGAATCCGTGTCGCCGTTTGGCCGCTGCCGAATGAACTGGAGCCGTGCGCGTTCACCACAAATCTCGCTCGCACTGAAACCTGTCCGTATCCGGGCGAATGGGCTGAACTGCTCAGATTCTTGTTCGAAGCCGTCGATGTATCGTACGAATTAATTCCTGTTGAGAAAACGGCGAACAAGAGCACACGTGAGACAGCATTGGAACTGGTCGATAATGGTGAAGCGGATGCTTCCATGAACGACTGGTATGTCAACAAAGAACGAATGCGGCGATACACGTTTACCAGGGGCCAATGTTTTGCAAAAGCAAATGAACGATAAATTGCTCAATAAGTAGGTTAGTAGTTTGAAAAAAAAGTCCTGGCGCCTCTGGAGCAATGAATGGCACATAATTTCTTATGGTTTCCCTGTGGTGGTACACGGTCTTTTGGACACGAACTTTAACATACCATCAATAAAATGTTGAACAATAAAATACAATAAAAATAGAAATCGTGAACAGGCTAATGACGAGTGAAGAACTATTGAGCAAAATATTGTTGATTAACCATTGCAAAACGTCACTCCTCCGCGAAAGCATTCAAGTCCTCGGTCGCTTCGAGATGCTCGCTGCCTATGCCGATCGCAACTCGCACACCGTTGGTTCGTATCGATCGTACTTCGACATGTACACGTCGAATGTCTGGGAGTAGTTCTATGAAGCTTTACCGTTAACAATTAAACACTCCTTCAACTCAAATTGTACCTAGTCTCCTCAAAGTGCTGTTTGAAAAGATTCAGTCGTTTAACCAGTAGCACGCTAGTATTTTCGTTTGTTACTACTGTAATAGTTCATTAGTAGTTAGCACAAAATTTAGTAGGTTAGCTAGTAAAGCAGTGGGCCAGTTTAGCGGTTCAGTTCTCCTGGTAGTTCAGCATCACCTTTTAGTACGCGACTGCTGAACAGTATCGACCCATATGTGAGCGATTGTGTAGAGCTTCAAAAAACCACGCCCTTCTCGGTTGCTTTTCGTGGCGGTGTTTCTGCTGCACCAGCTGCGCTGCACGATGTACAAGACGTGCGCGCCGTGGGCGTCCTGTTCGCGGACACTGTCGAGTGCGCTGCACAAGATCGCAGCGACACTTTTTCTGGCGATCTACAGCAACTGCCTGCTCGCGCAACTGCTCGTCCGCTACGAGCAACGGCCGTTCACGAACTACGAAGAGATGCTGGATGCGCTTGCTAGCGGTATCGTCTATTCCTTTGTTCTTTCGAGGTCTTGATGCGCGTCAGTGCAGTTTTATGCTCGATGCGGCCAATTCATTGCGAATTCTGTTTCAGAAACTGTCGTTCATTCTTCAGCAAGTTTGAAATTCAACCGAAACTGTCATATCTTCCATTGCAATGCTTCATTGTTTTGTGCAAGATCATCACGTCTATTTGTTTTCAGGTCGCATGAATCTAATCGTCAACGCTGACAGTAACAGTCCGGTCTACGATTTTCTGATGCACTTGCAGCCACTGCGACGGGCGTTAACCAAAAATCCACCAAAATTGCGACACTTCGGCAAACACAACACTACAGAATACACAGCAAACGAGCTGAACGCAAACCCGAATGAATTCGTGATATCATTCGCGCCACCCGGTGTCTGAGCAAAGCGCTCGATGTGTGGGAGAACGAGTGAGACACAGAAATGCGCGTACGCGTTTGTACGGAATGGCCGATTAAACATGGCAGCTTTTTTCAGGGTGCAAGGAACGCGCGAAATTTGAATAAAAGAAAAAAGACGTTCAAAAAATCAGTTGTGTGTCAAATTTGACGTGTGTTTTAAACTTTATTGATTATTCGTGCTATACTATTCATTCTTTCTCCCTTGCGCACACGATTGGGAATGATCTTGGCATTCCTGAAAAGAACAACTCCTAGTCTGCGATTGATCCCGCCTTGATGGCAAATACAAGGACTGCCTTATGTATTCGGCCACACTGTATGTTTTTTACCGTACAACAGTGGGAGTCACTCGACTCTTTGTGTGTACAAGGATATGCCTGATATTGTTTTGTACACCACCATTACATCTATAGTCAGATGTTTTCTAGGAGCGTTTGTGAGTGATGCCGATGCCATACGTTTGTTTGTGCACGCTGTGGCACTGTGAAGAAATTGCTGTGGGGGCGGAGTTTGGTTAGCACAGAAACACATGCACATGATCGATCACTGATTCCCTAGAGTTCGATTGTACACTGATCGTGCACACACTTGTACATTAAGCGATCCTGTGCTGCTGAGCTGGAGGAGTTCCGCTTTATTTGCTATACGGGTGTTGCTTTTCACTCGGATCACTCGTCAAGCCAACACTTGCGTGCTCTGACACCGGCTATTCGCGCTACTTTCGCGATGTGTACTGTCTGCATACGGTGGCGTTGCCGGAACTCGGCGCTCAACCGGGCGGCATGCTGTTCAGTCGTGCGACGCCGCCAGCGCTGGTGAACGCCGTGGATGAGGCGTTGATTCAGCACCGCAATGTGATCGAGATGATCGTTGAGCGATACATTCTACGAGAGCGGCGCCGTCTGCAACGTCTGCACGACACCAATTGTCGTGCTGAACTGCACGAGAAGACGATTCAACCGATTGGCCTTAGTTCGGCCGGTTGGCTGAGTGCGCTGCTGTTCATCGCTCATGTGGTCGGGGCGTTGGTGTTCGCGGCGGAGCTGGTCGGGGCGTTGGTGTTCGCGGCCGAGCTGTTCGGAGCGCCACTACTGAACTTATATTGGATATTTATTATCTGCATATGATCTGAATATGTTTCCAGAGAGTTTGTGAAGTGTGACTTACCACGCGATTGTGAATTGTCATATTATTGTAACATATCTACATTATCATGATCAGTGTGTGAAAAGCAAGCCTCAATGTTCTTACTTGAAAAACGTTGCTACACATTAAAGATGCTAAACATACAGTCTAAAACACCCGTGAGCACAAATATCGACACAGTGAGTTCAGTGACAACAGCAACGTTTTCTCGACTGCCGTTTCTTTGTTCGTCCGCATCTGAACACCAGGCACAGAGCATTTCGAAATTGTGCACTCATGAAACAATATGTGATGGGCTCACAAATTGAAGTCAACAAAGCGAGACACACGGCGACGTGGTGGAACGTAGCGATTCGCTTGAATTTCGAGAAGATTTCAAAGCGTTTATACAAGAAGCACATGCGAGCTAAGCTGTAACTGTCCGCGATTTTCAGTGGAATCGACAGAACGAAGTATTCGACGACGATCGTGATCAGCATCCAAGTGACTCGTTGTTTAGTGCGCAGCGATTTTTTGTCGTGCGTACCTGTACAATGGCATCCTATGCATGACGTACAGTAACACTGACTACACTGATCAACAGAGAAAATTCAACTAATCTAAACAAAAAAAACAACATTTTTTTGCACGAGTTTGCTCAGCTGCCACTGGTGGCTGAACAAAATCGTATCTGAACAAAAAACGTGTTCAGTAAATTGTTCAGTGGAGACGCTCTCAGTGAATGTTTGTCAGTATGCTAAGCGGTTGGTTTAGATTTTTTTTGGTTTCAACAGAAGCATTATGCTCCCCCTCTTGTAGCGAGGGCATTGATGCTCACTGAAGATTATCACGGTTCCGTTCACACCGAACCACCGAAGTTTTGGTGCCTTCGGGTTTCTGGAACCGGCCGGGAGCAACAAATAAACAAAAGCAATAACGTCTAGAATTGCCTGCAGTGCTTTTGTGATTTACAATTTCAAGGTGAACGAACTTCTGATGATCGTTTTTCTTTGCGTTGGCGAGCGTGGCGCCGTGACGGGCATCATGCCAGTCTGCGCGTCGACGATGATGCGTCTCAGCGTGCAGACAGTGATCGTGTATAATGTTGTCATGACCACAATCGGAAACAAGAACTCCACGATTGAACTGGCCACTTGTAAGACTGTCAGCTGGTAGCAGTAATCGGCTTCCTCGGAGTAATAGTAGCTCAGAGGCGCGAACGCCGCGCGCATCCCGCTGTACACGAGCGCTACCGCCCATATGAATGCGATCACTCGTTTCGCGTGCGATTTCGTCTGCAAAGAAATGGGGTTGTTGAATGAAGAAGATTGTTTGTACACGGTTTTTGCAAATAACGAAAGTCAAACGAACCAAAAAAAACGTTCACCATTGTAGACTTTTCCGCAAACACACCTTCCATCGTAGCGACTTTAATGGGTGACAGATGGCATAGTAACGCTCAACCGATATCGCCATTAGCGTGCCCTTATCGGCCGTCGAAACAGCAACTGGATAAAGACAAAGAGCGGCGCTGAAGTTTTGCTGTCGAACTCTAAATTGTACAATTTCAATTGAGTGGTTGGTGATGCATGCTTTCTGTGCAGGACAGACTCCAGCAGCAATGCCTGCACAGAAAGCTTGCACAACGTGAACCAATCAATTGTTCGACAATAATTTAGAATTCGACTGTACTAACACAATCAGAAAACGAAAGCAGAAATCGAGGAATGTTGGTTGGATTGAAAGACTCACCGATCAAAAAATTGACCGTTTGCAGAATATATTTATTGCGCATAAACCTCGACAGTCGAACGCAATAAAAGTATACACGAGTGTCATGAATGACAACTAGCGGAATGATGACAACGGTTGCCAGTAGATCGATAACGGCCAAATTCAACAGAAACTGGGCTCAGTTTCACAAAAGCTTAGCAGTCCAACGAGTGCCACACCAGTAAGTGCCTGACTACGTTCAAGCGACAAACACATTTTAGCTTTCATCATGTTGAAGATCATCCATTGGAGAATCCAGTTTGCGTGAAACCAAAAACGGAACTGTGATATCCCATGTTTCATTTTGGTCTCAGTGGTGTAGCAGTACTGGACATCCAAGCTGTCTGCTTTTGCACTTCAATGCTTTTATACTATTGTGAATTTATTCAAACGTGTCCAGACTAAAATGACGTCATTTGCTTTAAAGACGCCCGTTCAGGCACTAAAATGCCAGTTTGATGTGACTGATTCCGATTCGACATTCACCATTTGTTTATGGGAAGTAACCGGCTTATCGGAAAGTCTGATTTGCTGTGAACGGCAAGCGCATGTTTGGCGGCACATGACGTCATTTCAGTAGGACACGTTTAAAAAAATATGTCATACTGGACTACATTTTTCAGCCGGACTACTAAGCTTCTTTTTAAAACTGGCCCCAGATTTGTGACGGTACGCATCGTCCGTTGACTGAGCACGACCACAACGACGAGTACGTTGCTGACGAGTGAAACGACGCAAATTAGTGCCGAGAATGCTGCGAATGCGAGAAACTGCGGCGAACGAAGCTCGTCGTAACACATGGCCATCAAATAGTCATCGGGATGGCCAAAAAAATTAATGATCGGTTCGAGCTCTATTTCGAGCTCGTAGTGGTCGTCCTGTGCCGATGATCCGTCGAACGTTGGTGCTTTTGGTATTAGTGGTGAATCAGGATAATAGTAAATACCTTGATTAACGCACTCCCGAAAAGGTAACCAATACATGGATCGGTGTGCACTTGACAACAGGGGTTAGAAGTGTCGCTTTGTTATTACCTGTGACTCAGTGAATTTACCGGATTTGCTGAAATATTCCAAAATCAGAACGAAACTAAGTCATATTTTGACGCTCATCACTTGTGTTGTGACACGCAACAATGATTTTCCGCAATCGCGTTTTCTGGGCTCGCTGATGTTTTATGGTAGAATACAAAACCCCGTTTTTTACCTTGAATCAACCAATGAACAAACCAACCAATTAGCTGATTGATTAGATATTACCCAAAATTCAGAGTTTGACTGTTGACCGACCAAGCGTGATTTTATCAAGGATTTTTCCGAGAGGACTTTTCGTTTCAGTTAAACTTCAGGGATAATAATAGCGCGGTGGAATATAAACTGTCGAACACATCCGAACCAGACCATGAAACCATAAACTTTATAACAAACATAAACAAACATGGCTCGTGTATTATTCCAGCCCGCGAAATTCCGGCCCGTAGAATTCCGGCCCGCTCATTCCGGCTCGAAGAATTCCGGCCCGAAGAATTCCGTCCCGGAGAATTCCGGCCCGGAGAATTTTCGCCAGCAAGAACAATATTAAATCACACGAAGTGATTT
Organism: Theristus sp. LFF4_11; assembly: GCA_030248135.1. Classification (NCBI taxonomy): domain Eukaryota; kingdom Metazoa; phylum Nematoda; class Chromadorea; order Monhysterida; family Xyalidae; genus Theristus; species Theristus sp. LFF4_11. The sequence continues at coordinate 20,317 of JASANC010000962.1, read as the reverse complement.
TTGGTAAATAAATTCTTAAGTGATTTTTTTATTTTTGTTTAGAACTTGCTTGAAGTGACTTGTTGTAGATTCCTAATCCTAAACCAAGCCTTTTTGATAAGGTAAAAGGGTCACAAATCCTGTTTATGATAAAAAAATTTAAAAATTTAGTTGTAGTTTCTTTTTTTCCAAAAGGTTTCACTTTCCAAAAAAGCAAACAGGACGAACATCATTGAAAATACACTGCAACATGTGAACATCGATATTTTTATTTTATTATTTCATTACCAAAACCACTTCGTGTGGTTTAATATTGTTCGTGCTGGCAAAAATTCTCCGGGACAGAATTCTCCGGGCCGGAATTCTTCGTGCCGGAATGAGCGGGCCGGAATTCTTCAGGCCGGAATTAGCGGGCCGGAATTGTACCCCCCCCCTCCCGTCCATTTGATCCCATATCCCAAGCACGACAACATCTCGGATCATCGATTGGTGACAAATACCGGTACTTCTTTTGGCAAGGCAACAAGTTATTTGCTTTTCAGTTTGGCACCAAAATTGGTATGAATTACTCTACAGTTTGCACAAAGTCTGGAACATTCTTTGGTGTCCATGCGTTCATAACCACGTTCAAAAACGACCAGCACATGCCCTATGCGGAGCTTGTGTGTCCAATATCAAATTACCCAACCTGGTGTCAGTTGTTTACACTCATTATTTGTTACCATGTCCAAGAGTTGTCTCTTACACAATGCAAGAGCCGCCGCATACAAATGAAGCTGTCTTAGCTGTCTTTTTTTGCAGTAGCCGCCTATTAAAATGAACCTGGCTCTCAAAAATGCAAGAACCGGCTCTTACCCTTAAGTGCCCCTTAAAATATGAAGAGGCGCCTCTCAAATTATCCGAGAGCGCCTCTCACATGCATGAGGGGGCTCGCTCTTACACAATGCAAGAGCCGCCTCTTGCTTTGGGCTTGCTAGGCTAAGAGCCGGTTCTTGGTTGTAAACTTGAATCCAAGAACACTAGTCTCTACTGCTGTACCAATTTCAAGAGTCGCTTTCCAGAGTGCAGGACAGTCCACAGGTCAGTATTTTTCGAAGAAAAAATTCGCTGGTCAGATCAGACGATTTATCTGACGTTGTCCAGTGCAGCAGAGCAGCCAGTTTCATGAACGCCCAAATGCGGTGCAACAACCGTTCCGCGCTACGTGTCGCGGTCTGGCCGGGCGCGAACGACGTCGAGCCGTGCGCGTTCACGACGCATCTCGCGCGTACAGCCGGCTGCCCGTATCCGGGCGAATGGGCGGAGCTAATGAAGTTCCTATTCGAAGCCGCCAACGTGTCGTACGAGCTGGTTCCGGTGGAGCAGGCCGCCAACCAGAGCATATGGGCGTCGGCGTTGCGGACGATTGACGACGGCCGAGCGGACGCGGTCGCGCGCGACTTTTTTCTCACGGACGAACGACTGCGGAGATACGCGTTCAGCAGGTCGGTGAACAGTGGGCACACGAATTTTAGACGATAACTTTAGCCAGGGCTAACCCAAAGAAGCGTATACAGAACGCCGTCGAGTAGGGTGCCGTCGTGCCCATCGAGTTTTCTCTGTCGTTAAGTGCTTATGCACTCCTCGGCGGGGCTCGATCCCCCGAACGCACAGACAGTAGTCTAACGCGCTACCACCAGGCCATGAGCGGTGACAATTATTTCGCAATTGATCACTGACTAATACGGTCTTGCAAAACTCGCTCACCTTATAGCAATGCCGTTCTTGGGCGCTACGAGATGTTCGCTGCGTACGCCCACCGGAACTCGCACACCGTCGGCTCGATTCGTTCCTACAGCGACGTTTACTCGCCAAACGTCTGGGAGTAGTTTTATGAAGCAAATAACAAACAACTGTCGCTCTCACGTTCAGTTTAGCGGCATTCATGACGCAGTATTTTGTGACGCCTGGTTGTGTTAAATAAAACATAGCTAAGCGGTTGCTAATTACTGCACCATGAATGCTCGCTAGACTGTTGGTTCAAGTACTTTGTAGTTCTTTAGTTGTGATACTGTTGGACACTTTAATTATTTTAGAAAATTTTTGAAAATAGGTAGTAATCGTTATTTTCGGAAAATAATCATATGCACCTAAAAACAGACAGTAATAGAGCTTCAAAAAACCACGCCCTTCTCGGTTGCTTTTCGTGGCGGTGTTTCTGCTGCACCAGCTGCGCTGCACGATGTACAAGACGTGCGCGCCGTGGGCGTCCTGTTCGCGGACACTGTCGAGTGCGCTGCACAAGATCGCAGCGACACTTTTTCTGGCGATCTACAGCAACTGTCTGCTCGCGCAACTGCTCGTCCGCTACGAGCAACGGCCGTTCACGAACTACGAAGAGATGCTGGATGCGCTTGCTAGCGGTATGTATGCGAATTGATGGAATGGCCGAGTAAACATATGGCATCATTGTCAGGCATAGCGTTCGCTGAATTTTAGACAATCAAAGGTGGCCCACTACTTTTGAACCACCCTGTGTATCAAATTAATCGTGTTTTCTATTGATTAATTTATTAGTGCGGTTCTGTTCGTTCTTTGTCCATTGCACGGACGATTGGGATATATGTTGGCATTCTTGAAAAAGACAACTCCTAGTCTGCGATTGAGCCTGTCCTGCTTGAGAATATTAAACACAAGGAAGGACTGCCTTATTTATTCGGCCATACTGTACCGACCGATATCCATCTACAGGGTGTGTTGGCTGGAAATAATTTTCGGGCGGCATCTCGCTAGTCAATACGAAAGAAATGACGTAAAAACGTCAAGTACGGATTGGCACAATCGTACATGATTATCAAAGTTTTGTCGCCACTCAGTTGGGTAGAAACAACCGTACTACTTTGATTGGACTGCAGTTTTGATAGGTATGACATATTTTTTTAAACGTGTCCCACTGAAATGACGTCATGTGCCGCCAAACATGCGCTTGCCGTTCACAGCAAACCAGACTTTCCGTTTAGCCGATTTCTTCCCGTAAACAAACGGTGAATGTCGAATCAGTCACACCAAACTGAAATTTTATGCCTGTACTTTGACAAACGAGCGTTTTTAAAGCAAATGACGTCATTTTAGTCTGGACACATTTGAATAAATCCACAATACTTGACTATGGTAACGTCAAAGTGCAGTTTTTTTCTTTTTTTCGTCCCACCCCTTAATGGTAGAGGCGGAAATTCCAGGCGACATGCATCTGATCTTGAATGCTGACTCGGACGGTGTGCTGGAGGGTTCGCTGGTGAGCTTGCAGCCGATGCGTACAGCATTCACAAAACGACCACCGAAACTGCTGCCCTTTGGCAAACGGCACACGAGTGAGAAGTTGGCGATCGCACTGAACGCCGATTCAAACGCGTTCGGCATAAGATACGCCTCGCCCGGTGTCCGAGCATAAAAACACGCTGCTTGATTGCTTCACTGAATTGCACGCATGTACAAACGTATGTCTGATGCTGTGTTGCACACCAAACACGCATAGGCAAATGACATACGTTTGTATTCACGTTGGAATCTTGTGTCTCCAATGTGCCTGTCCAAGTGAGTCCCCTATTGTGCACACCCCGCAAACTGTGGTGTGTGTCTCACTTCATTCCTCTGTACTTATGTACAAACGGATGACGGGCATCATTTTGTACACCATCCGAGCATACACGTGTACACCGACTCAGATTATTCCGTTTGCCGCCTTTGAAAAAAGCGCTGCCGCGCCATGTTGCGCGCGAACGTTACAGAGACTCGCTCTCCAGATCTGGAAGGAAAAAGCGTGTTTGCCTCTGACACCGGCTATGCACGTCTTTTTCGTGACGAATACTGTCTGCATACGGTGGCGTTGCCGGAACTCGGCGCTCAACCGGGCGGCATGCTGTTCAGTCGTGCGACGCCGCCAGCGCTGGTGAACGCCGTGGATGAGGCGTTGATTCAGCACCGCAATGTGATCGAGATGATCGTTGAGCGATACCACCGCAGACGACAGCTACTTCAACGAACAAATTGCCGTCGTGCAAAACGACGTCGAACGGAAACAGTTCACCCGATTCGCATCAGTTCTGCCGGTTGGCTGAGTGCGCTGCTGTTCGGTGCTCATCTTGTCAGTGCGATTGTGTTCTTGGTGGAATTGGGCATTGCCAGCCCGCACGAACGTGTTGATTTTTATTTTTGCGCAAATTCAGCTTTCGGACACTGACTTTATTGACTGTGGACGCCGAATTTTCATCTGAACTTCTTTCGGTCGCCATGTAATTTGCGTTTTTATTTCGAGAAGTAATTCATAGCGTGATCGAGAATAAAACTAAATAAAATGCGGCTTCTACATTGCTGGTTTTTAAACTTATTCTCGTTGCATTCGTTTATTTTTAAGATGATACTAATTTGTATTACAACTGCAACTTGATCAATCAGCTTTGAAAACCCAACATGTTTTGTTTTAACGCCGTAATTTTTCTTCTTTCGCCGTTTGACGTTCGAGCAACAGCATTTGACCACACACGTAGATTTACTGCAGTAAAAACGAACGCAGCAAGAAAAAATACTCAAAGTGTTTTTTGCCTTTTGGACCAAATCAAATGGGCTCACAAGTTTGACTACCGGGTGTCCCAAAATCCAAAATAGCTGTTGGATCCTCAGCCCGTTTGTAGTGAGAATAATATTGGTACCCTACCTGATTCCGTCTCCCCAATCTGCCGTTGTTCACGCTAAAAGATGCCAAAATCCATTCCAAAATTTGTGCCATAAAAATTTTTGGCAATGAATATTAATTTTGGCCTGGATTTCGGCATGCATTTTGACATTTTTTGCGTGCAGCAACTGTTTTTGTGCTGCTCTGCCTGTATTGTTCAACGCAGTATAATTGAGCATGTGAATTTTAAAACTGTTAGTTTTCACGTTTTTTCCAAATCCAAATGTGTGGTCTAATGCGCGTACAAGACAAAAATGCAAATGAAAATTCTGAAATCATATGAAGAAACAGTGCTAAACCTTCTTGTAATAATATTGCGCTAACTTCACCAATAATCATCACAGAAGAATCCGAACAGCATCATTATTTATATTTATTATATTAAAAAAATAAAAAATGGCATCAACCTGTCGTATCAAGCATTTTCGGATTCGACCATGCATAAAGAAGACGTTGACGTTTTTGATAATAAACTCGCTCATTTTATGCGGCATTCTGCGTTTCTTCGCAGTTCAACGGGCCGATTCACAACTGTCGGCCAAGCTTCAGTCAACGCCTTCCGTAGCTACTCACCACCACGAATCCAATTCGTGGCAAGACCAACAGCGACGTATCACATCGCAGTGTCGTTCGTACGCTCGGTTCACACTTTCTGCGGGACCTGCTTTTTTCGACTCCCGTCTTCACCCCGTGCTTGTTCGCGTGCTTCTCTATGGTCCTCACCTGGTAAAGCTGCATCGAAAACACGAAGCATCAAACTGGCTCAACTGCGTGTTCACACTTTCAACTGGGACCAGTTTTATAGTTCAATAGAGGAATACAGGAAGTTCGTTGTTTGCGGTGACGCCAGGTAGACGAGACGCATACCGTGGTGTGCCCCTTGGCTCGTCAGTGCGACGGACACCAGGCAGAACTGCCGATGGTGTTTTACCTCAGCAGATCTTATAATCTAGGTAAAACATCAGCGAACCTAGAAAGCAGAATTTCAGAAAATCAGCCATCTCGGACGATGAAGCCCCAAGGGATCCGGTGGTTTTTTGGGAGCGTATGCAATACATGGTCAATAGTTGCACGTACAAATTGTACATACCCAGATACACACAGTTCATTGTTCATTTTCGTGAAACGGTTCAATAGCAGACTGAGATTGAGTGAACAACATGGTCAACTATAAATTTTTAGGGCGCTAGGAGCCCGCGAAATTTGAATGACACAAAAAAGGTTTTTTTAGAATTTATCAGAAAGTCAATTGTGCATCGAATCCACACGATTTGGAAATATCTTGCCGTATTTGAGGAAGACAAACTCCTGGTCTGCGACCATTCTGTCTTATTTATCCAGTCACACTGAGTTATCAGATATTTTTGACGTTGGGGTATACAAGGGCACCCTTTGGGTACCTGAGAGGCGATCCTTGCGCGTGTTTGTATAATGCACGCACACCGCGTGTATCTTTGTAGATATTTACTGTTGAACAGTTTACTGTTTCACTGAGCTGCTATTCCACTTTGTTTATCAAACTGGTCCCTCGGCTCCTCAACAATGGCGCAACGCGGCTGGCTTGAATTGACCGAAGGTCGCCACTATCAGCATTTGCTCTGGAAGAACGCGAGTCTCGCGCACTGGCCGCAGTTTCTGTTCTGTCCTGTTCCGAACGGTCACAAAAGTCCTAGTCAGAAGACAGTGTACTCTGTTTTATCACATAAGTACGGCTAGACTCTCACAAACAAACACACAGGCACACAGTGTGTATTGTACACGAGCTGCTGTACTGTAATGCATGGTATAACTGTATGGTATCCTGCGACTGCGTAACGTAACAGCTGTGTTATAACAAAGTGCACCGCTGTCAGACTAGGACTTTGACAACGAAACTGCCGCGCAAATAACACGGGTCGACATCTGTTTCGGACAGCATTGTTCGCAACAGCACCAACATGATCACAATTCGTCGCAAACCCAGCTGAGCATCACAACCGAGCGTGGAAAATCCGCGCAAACCTGCAGCATACCAGTGGTGCCGGTGAAACATCAGCCGCCCGCTGGCGATAACACGCTGCATGCCTGCGTTAAAGTGGTCAGTTTTGACTTTCTTATGTCATTAAAAAGAAATACAAAAACTGTTAGTGTGTCAAACGGTTTCAATCAATCAATCAAAGTTTTTTTTCAACACGCAGGTTTTCTTGAGAAATGTCGCAAAGTCGCGCACACTAACACGCAAAAGATAATGTGCGCGCTCGTGTGGTGGAGCGTGTGAGTGTGCCGGTGTGCTAGCGTCTGTGCGTGTTTTATCAATGTTTTTTTGGATTCTGCGGCTGAATGCGTGTGCAGACGTAAAAAGGAAACTAGTTTCAATCTTTATGTGGCAATTCAAAATTGCCTAAAAATGACTCGGCCCTATTTAGGGGACTCGGATCACTTTGCCAATTTTGAATTCCCGCGTCATGCATGAAACTGTTTACCTATCTAATATGCGCGCATTGAGTCTCGGAACCAAAAGAAAAGCTCACAGCAGCGCACCGCCACAAAGTAGTGCAGCGTCACCATAAAAAAGCATGTCCATTCCACCGTTTTTACTCATTGTGCAACACAACACTGTTTTTCTGCGTACAGTACAGCCGAATAAATGAGGCAGTCCATCAAGGCGGGATCAGTCGCAGACTAAGAGTTGTCTTTTTCAAAATTTCCAACATAATTCCCAAATCCCAATCATGTGTGCAAGGGAGAAAGAATGCACAGAATAGCGCGGATAATCCATTAGTTTAAAAAACGAGTCAAATTTGGCACACAAATTCTGAACGTCTTTTTTCTTTCATTCAAATTTCGCGCGCTCCTTGAACCCTGAAAAAAGCTGCCATGTTTAATCGGCTATACCGTACCATGCTCACACGTGCAGTTGCACAACAATTACAACGCTTGGTGGCGCGTGCTGATGTTCGCTGAGTTCTGGCGGTTTGCGGGAGTGTCGCACGTCTGGGTGCACGTGCACTCGCGTTCGCGCGACGTAGCGCTCGTGCTGGAGTACTACCGCAAACAGGGGTTCCATTTACATTTCATAAGTTTCAATCATCGAGACTGGACGATTCACTAATTTCTGATTTGGGATCTTTGATTGCGGTTCAATCAGTGTCAATGTCAGCCATTCAACGTGTCATATTGAAATGGCAGCAGGAGGATATGCTCAAATTGGTGACTGTGACTGTGACAGCGTTTCCAGCCGCAGTTGTTTTAGGGTTCAAACAGTGGAAAAAATTCATAAAAAAAACGATCCCATCATGTCCGCCAATAATGCATGTTAAAAACTGTTGCCCAAATATACCAGGTTGTTCACCTTGCTCCCCGCCGGCATGCGCGACGAAAGCGCCTTTCAACCGTCCGAACACCTGCAGATTCAAGAATGTCAACTTCGCTTGAGTGGCGTTGTGCCTTTCGTCATTAGGGATCAGTTTTAACGTCAACTGAAATAGTTCAACAACAGTACCACAGTTCAAACCTTGATGAACTACTTGAACTGTAGTTCAATAGTTCAATAGTTCATCCGAGGTGGCCGTGTTTTGCCGTTGTTCACTGAACTGATGTAAACAAGAAGGCAACAGGAAACAACATTTTAGGGGCAATTTTACATCATCTTTCTCATTGATCATTTGCACGCACAGATAAGGAAAATTTGATGGTTTGATTTCATAGGGAAAAACTGCGCGGCAATTTGAAATTACATTTTACGGCAATTTGACATTTGACAGCAGATTTTTGCAAGAAATTAGCAAGAAACCCTCATTGAACTATTGAACTGATTAGTGTTAAAACTGTCCGCTAGAGTGGACTGGGACGAATTCATTCTGTACAACGACGCAACGCTGAACAAAGCGAATTTCATTGTCGATTTTCTTGCCAGCTCACGCCGCACCGAGCCCGATTTTGACAACATCGGAGCGTGGCTGTTCCACCAGATCGCAGCGTATGATCTGGGACCTGTTTTGCAACTGCTTAATAGTGGTGTAATAGTGCTGCACCACTGAGCCTTCTGAATGAAACCATGAAGCCGGGCTGAGGGGCTGAGTGGATAGCACTTGGGACTTTCAATCGGAAGGCCCGGGTTCGAATCCGCTCGTGACCACTCGGCTGCCCCGGGTTGCGTGGGGCTTAATGGTTCGGCAGCATAAACGTCGGCTTTCTTGATTCACAAGATTGCTGTTCCGGTGGCGAGGAACTTAATGACATCGCGCCCATGCATACCAGCGCAGCTTGCCCAACGCCCACTTCTATAGCAGAAAAAACTGCTTCCAACGTCGCAGCCCATGTGGTGGACAATGAAAAATTGCGACACTGCCTTTCCCAAAGGGCGTTGGGTAAGGATAAAAAAGGGGGAAACAAACAACAAACAACCACAACAACAACAACAACATGAAACCATAAAACATCATATATAGCTCTGTTTTGATTCACGCAAACTGGTTCACCAATGTATGCGATGGAAAACACTAAAATTCGTTGTCTCGCGAACTACAGGCTGTACTTCAGGCGTTTAGTGGTGGTGTAGCATTATTGGACTGCAAAGCTTTTGTAAAACTGTCCCCTGCTGTCATTCGAGAGGACAGTAGTCGCCAATAATACGAACAGCAGCGGCTCGATCGGCTTGCAAACTCGTGAAACGCTACGAACGTTGTTCGAAACGCTGACCACTGAGAGGCTGACTACAAGCGCGGTGCTTCCAGTGCCGACAAGGAGTAAACTAATCATCAGACCGGAGACCGTCGATCGTCAATTGGTGCATACGGTGGAGAAGTTTCTCGAAAAGAGGTTTTATTCAAAAACCGTCAATGATGACGTGATGCGGCTGTGGCATCTGCGCGAACAGACACTGATTGGATCAACGAAGCATTCGACTTTGAATCCGTTTAAGGCGATATCGGCGACGATTACGGATCGAGTTCTCGATACGTTCTCTGCCATCTTGAAGCGATGATAATGTTTGCAGTTTTTTTTTGGATGCGTGTTTTTGTGCTTAGTATATGCTTTCACATGTGTTTGCCAACACACGCACAAATGGGCAAATTCTTTCATGGTTTTGGTTTTTGCTGCGAAAAAACTGCTCCCACACATTTTCCGTGTTCATTAAAACCTTCAACAGAACAACTTCAAGTTTGACTGAATTTGACTTTTCCCATTCGCAGTTTACACAGTTTGGCTTTAGAAAACAGCCAAAGAAAGGTGTGTTTGAGATGACAATGAAGCGACCACAGTGGACACACAATAAACCCAACAATCAAACCACCACTCAAAAGGGCGGTTTATTTATTGATAAAAACCTTTTTCAGCGCTATCATTTGTGCGTTTGAGTTTGAGTGAAGCAAGAACACAGGAGAGCACTACAGACCGGTTTTTTAAACTTCACTGAAAAGTGAGTTTTCTTTATCAAAGAGAAAAGAACGTCCTGATTTGCTGAAAAGTGCAGAACTCCCGAGCAGCATGTGCAATTTAAAGTTTCTTTACCTAAAATCGACGGTCACTGTAATAGCACTGGCCGAATTGACTTCTGTGTCTTTGTCCACAGCAACTTTCGCATGTAACGTAGTCGACGAACAGTTCAGTTTTTTTTGTTTCTTGAAAAGGTTTTCGTTTTTTTGTTTTGAATCAACAACAATTTTGGTCATTTAGTCACGGTTTAGAGATTGAAAACATCTTTATAGCCCTGTTGAGCAGAGCGGGAGAGTAACGCGAAGAGAAGCGATTGGCTCAAATTGTGCGGTTATTTCTCTACATTGTGATTGTGTTGCATTTTTCCAAAGAGAAGCAGGCATCATCAGAAATTTTTTGAAACTTTTTATGAACACTGCCTCTCTTTCCTTCCACACAACGAAAATAGCGCTAACAGCGACTCTCCAAAACGTTGAATGTTGGACTGACTGACTTCAAAGTGACTGATTTGAAAACGTTCAGAATCGGACCGGACCGCTTATGAGAATTAAAGGGCACACTTCATGGTACCCCACTACACACCGTACCCTATCACGGGTCTGTTGAAGCCACTTTTTTCAGATGGCTACTTGGCTTTTCCATGCGCTTCATACTAAAAGTGGACGGCGTCGAAGAGTGTGCTCGTTATTGCAACGAAACTGACAAGTGCAGGTGCGGTTAAACAGCAAAATAGGACACGGGAAAAATTTCAACAGAAAAAAATAGTTCAACATTTTGTTGTCCACTCACCGGTTTTTACTCACAACTTAGCTGAGCCGCTGTGCACAAGATTTTAGTGGTGATTCTGTTATTTGTGTCTACCAGACCAACCAACACCGTTCAGACTTTTTGGGCAACTATTACATATGTTGCGACTTTTTGTTGACACTTTTCGTCTCTTCGGAGAGAAAAAATAGCTGAAAATCCAAAGAATTTGACTTGGAATTTGTTCGAAACAAAACAATACGAACAGCTCCGGCAACTACGCCGTGGACACGCGCGACTGCATGCTGAATTACGAAACCGCTCGGTCAATGCCAGACTTGGTTTTCGCCGAAGAACACGTCAAATATTTTGAGCCTTGCCAGCCGCGCAAACCGAACAACTCGAAACTCACTCGAAAGACAACAACAAACGAAAGTAAAGGAATGGTATTAAGAAAGTTGTGTGGGCCTAATCATTCTTTGTAGTTCGTCGCCTCAGGGGTTTGGGCTCAGCCTGGGCTTAGCCTCAGGTTAAGGCTTAGGCTTGGGCTCAGGCTTGGACTAACTTAGGCTTGGCTTAGCCTTGGGTTTTAAAGGCTTGGGTTTAGGTTTAGGCTTAAGCTTAGGCTTCGGTTTCGGCTTAGGTTCAGGCTTAGGCTTAGGCTTTGGCTTAGGTTTAGGCTCTTTGGCTTAGACTTCGGCTTAGCTTCAAGCTGAGGCTTGGGCTTTGGTTTAGGTTTCGGATTCGGCTTATGCTTAGCCTTAGGCTTAGGCTTAGGCTTGGAGTTTGGCTTTGATAGGTCCACTGTTTTTTCATATGCGCCGATTTAGAGGCTACAATCCAACGACCGATACATAAATTTTTCTCCATAGCGGCGTACCTTAACAGTTTCGCGGCGTGTTTTTGCGGGTTCAAATAAGTTTCTGAACTGAAACAGTCGTCTGAAAGAAGACACCGCGTACTGTCGCCCGCATGGCAGCAGTCACGAACAAACAGATGACAAACGCACTGGTCCTACACGTCACTGGTGGCCGTGACACAACACAGCGAACACAGTGTTCAGACAAGCACTTCTCCTTCAGACACTCGTCATCACCGGGCTCGTACTCAATCGACCTGCACGTGTAAACCGAAAATCGACGCCAACAAAACCGAGACAAACTCGAAAATCCAGAAACCGCAACTGGACAACGGACTGAAGTTGGATTGCTTGGATTTCGAGTCGACGAGCGTGTGCGATCGTATGAAGTCGCTCGGTCTTTGCCATCGTGCGCAGCATTTGTGTCGCAAAAGTTGCAAGTTTTGTTGATTGCAAAGTGGTTTCTGGCATTTTTTTCGTTATGATTTCATGTGATTGACTCTCTGCATTCCGGTTTCTGTGTCGGGCGCGGGATCACTGTGTGGGAGCAACCGTTTGAGGAACATAAATTTGGATTTGATAAAAATTCCGACTAATGCGCTCAATAAACGTCACTTTTAATTCTTTTATAATCGTGCCGAAAAAAACTTGAGATTGCCAAAAAACATACGGTCCACGAAGTATACAAACAAAAGTACGAAAAAATAAAAAAAATACAAACTCGCACAACCTCAGCAAAAAAACCGAGTCATTATCAAAGTCGTCATCAAATGCTCCCACGCTTTTTAAAGACGTCCATCCAGGTGTAAAAAACTGATAGAATTGTTTGAAAAATGATTAAAGGCGATTTTTATGAATAAGGCAAAAGAAAGAAACTGATGCTCAGAAGAAAGTTGTTGTTTTGAGAACCCACAATGGTTTCTAAAAAAACTTTTGATCGGTTGTATTGTACGGTTATAAGATACAATGTACATATATGTATTGCGTTTCGCTGGTACTGGTAAAAACGCAGCCTGCGTTGGTGAATACGCACAACTGACATCTGTCTTTTCAGTAGTTTTTTTAATCATTACACAACAAAAAGCTTATCACAGCCAAATAACCAAGACTAATATGACGACAAATACAATCACAATATCATTTACAGTATTCGGTCTCTCGACACGATCTCGTGGCCCGTCATGGACAATTTTCAGAAAGTTATGGATAGTAAAGAAAAAAAGGAAGCGAGTAATTTTTTAAAGCCTGTAATAATGAAGAGCTGTTTGCCGATGAGGGGCTCCAAGGAGCATGTCGTGTCGAGACCGAACAGTCGTGTTGATGATTCATTTTTAAGCTTTTCGAAATCTGTACAGCGGTGCAATAACAGCTAAAACGCATATTCTCACGGTGTGGGTAGCACCCACCTCAATGACACTCTCATGTTGACGATCTGTCTCACTCATCGTCAGTGAAAAGACTTCAGAAAACTACCGAGAAAACGCGGCCACTAATTTGGCTATTAGAGAAGCTACTAATTTGACCACTTGGAGTATAAGATGTAGACGCGTTTGCTGCTAAACTAGCCACTAAATTAGCGACTGACATCGCAAACACGTGTCACCAGTACAGTCAAACGAGTATCAGTTTGGTTTTCGCCGCAGTGGCCTCTGCTACAACCACGTCTGCCGACAATGCGGATGCTCCGTCTTGTACTTGCACTCGAGATGCCAATAGTAATGCCAGAGCACGTAGCACAGCAAGTAGTTGCTGACGTTGCCGAAGTAGAACAACAGTATCAGCGCGGTCAACTGTGTGTCGTCGGTCGGATGCTTCAGCACGGTCGTAATCATCTTGTCCGCAGTGGCGATCGCCAGAATCATCAGGCCGAAACAGTACGAGTTCTGCATGATCAGTGACGGGTACATGTAGAGCGGGTGCGGCGTTCGGATGTACGGCACTACGACGACCATCGTCAGACAGGTCAGATGCCAGAGACACCAGAGACACCGCAGGAAGCCGCCGTCGAGATAGTTCGCGATGCATTTCGTGACCTTCGGTATCAGCCGGTGGAACAGCGAGAAGTCGTAGATGATGATGTCGTTCTGGAGGAACGGGTCCGTGTCGTTCACGTGTTCCGGCACGAACGTGCAGCGGAATATGTCGCCGTAGAGCACCAGTGAATAGAAGTGCTGCAGCAGTGACGTGCCGGCGACCGACAGCTGAATCGAGGCGAGTATGTTGACGAACGTTTGATTGCGCACGCGCCAACCGCAAATGTTCGAGAACTCGTCTCTGATCTGCAGCACCGGCATTAGGTCGTCGTTGTCGTCGTCGTTGTCGTCGTCGTCGTTGTTGTTATTGTTATTGTTGTTGGTATTATTGATGTTGTTGTTCTCCGCTTTGTTGTCGTTGATAACTGCTGTTGTTGTTGCTGCTGCTGTTGTTGTTGTTGTTGTTGTTGTTGTTGTTGTTGTTGTTGTTGTTGTTGTTGTTGTTGTTGTTGTTGTTGTTGTTTGAGCGGATGTTGTTGTGGCATCCAGCTGCAAAAAAGAAAGTTTTTTTTAGCAATATTATGAAATATTATAGTCAGCGGTAATGTACTAATTCAGACGGCTGAACAAACGGTGTGTTGGTTGCAAATCAAACACACCCCATTTGTGGCCAATTATGTTTTCTTGCAACTCCGATCCAGTTATTTCTTCTATCGGAAGCCCTGTATTCTGCGAAAGTGTGGCAGGTCAAAACAACCGTACTGTAGTTGGAATGGTGGTTTCTCAACTACCTATTCTCTGGCGACTGATACTCCACTCAAACACAAAGGTGCATTTAGCGTGGATTAACTTCATAAATTTCAGTTATACTGTGCGTTGTCGCCACGTCAGCACCTGTAAAGCTGATTTGCGTTGCTACGACGATTTTACGAAGGAATTAATTTTTGTTTGCGAAAAGATTGAATTGCTTTGCGTGACATGTTGACAACTGTGCAACTGCGCAAGTAGCAGCTGATTCTATGGTTGACATTATTTGAAATTGGTGGTTAGTTTATTGGTTGTGTGCAGGCATATGAAATGCAGCTAATCAGCGCGCTACATTCAAATGCGATTTGAATTGTTGAAAAAAGTGAAGAAGAAGAAGAAAATCCAACGAAATGTAGCGATGTCGCCATAACTTTTAATCAATAATAATATGAAATTGAAAATGCGCCGCCGCGTTGCGTACACAGAAACCACAATACTGAGAAAAAAGCAAAACGCAACGTTCCACAGTACAACACCCCCCCCCCAAAAAAAAAAAAAAAAACACAAAAAAAAACCCACCCCAACCCCCCCAAAAACTCCATTTTAAACTCATACCTGCTGTAGAAATACGAGTGAAAAACTTTTGCGTAAAACCTTTTTTGCAACCATTTTTCATTAATAAATGGTATCTTTTACGTGTTTACGTGAAACGGTTGCGAGAATGAAAGGTTGCGTGTTTTAATTTTGCTCAGTCTGTGCAAAATCAGCTTAACAATTGAATCCTCTTCACCTTACGTAGGTACCTAATTCACATTTAGTTATATACCTACTACATACCGTATATGTTCTGAACAAATAACACGACAAAAACTGATTAATTTCGAAAACAAACACACACCCCGCAGTGCCGCTATATTATTGCGAAATTGCGCCAGCAAAGAAGGATAGCGTTTAGCGCCAAGATGCTAATTAGAGCGAGCTCTCCGTGATAAATAACTTTGAAGAGGAGTCAAGCCTACAGATGTGACGCTCTGAAAATGTAGAAGACACGGCTTAGTTTAGTTCTTTCCGTATCACACGATTATTAAATCGCCAGACTTTCAAGACTGGTGGTAAACACGCATCTTTTCAAACAGTCTTCCTTTCTGACTACGGCTGCAAAATCTGTTTTATTGATTGGTAAAAACGAGCAGGATTCAGCATGTTTCAGATTTGGTTTGAATCTGTTGAAAAAACAGAGACCAGTAGTTAGTTACACAACAATTTGTTGAGTACACAGTTAAGTTTTTACTGAACAGATTCGTGAATCACCTGTTTTCATGTTCAATATTTGGTTTGTGCGAAAGAAATTCATGAAAATACGAATGCCAATTACCAAACGCACACAGTACGATATCTAACGTTGGTCTCGGCACGATCTCACTGATAATGAATGACGAAGTCGGTCCCCGATCGTCGCCAACATTTATCGTACAACTAAATCCAAATCAATCACCATCATTCATTTTTTTGAAAAAAAGAAAGCGGTTTCGAAATTTCAGCACCGGAACAAGTTTGAAAACCTCGAGTGAGATTCAAGCCCGCTTCCACTGGTTTTCCGTGGCCGTGCCTCAGATACCAGCTGATTATCGAGACCAGTCTTTCCTCAGCCATTATCTTCTTGATTTGCATCTCTTCTCGAAAATCCGAAGCCAAAAGTGATTGCTCCTGAAAACGGCATTTTCCAACAACTGCTTATCCCAAATACACACAAATGATTTTCGAAGCCAGATCGTTACGAGACCTAATACGGTACATACCGTACTCTGTGCACCATCAAGTGTGAAACACGTTGCAGCGCTGTGATTTACACATGGGGTTGGACGGCTAATTGGCTTTCAGCAAAGGCTGAATTTCATTGCAGTTTTTGAGTGCACAAAAAACTGACCTGCCGTTCACACAACCTTTTCATAATAATTTGAACGCGCACAACGCAAGAGAGGCATATCTTTCGTTGGCCTTAGTAACCGTTTTTCTGATTGTCTATGCATCTGTATGTCGCGCACAGCGGATTGATATTATGGGACCGAATGTTAAAAAAAATCCTTGGTTCGAACCGCGGCTTAAAGGTCTAACCTTTAACCTAACCTTCGCTCTAACCTTCTGACGCCGCCGCAAACAAAACTGTTCCTTTTCATGTCCTAAAAGTCGAAGGGGCATTCATGAAGCCATATTTAGTGACGCGTAGCGTTCTTTTTATGTACATGTTATGTGCATGCCTCACTCCTAAATGCTGCTTCATGAATGCCGCTTAAAAATAGTGCAATACAACACTCAGCTGTGTTTAAAACCATGGGACAGGGCACAGGACGGGGCATGAAGACAGGAAAGGCGACACACTCACGGGTATTTTCTCAGCGGTTTCGCAAAAACTAAAAAAAACTCGCCAAAAAACTGATGGTGTGAAACGGAAAGCCAATCAGTGCAACGGATTTAAAGTTATTAATGCGAGTTTAAAAAACCAATGCGCAACAAATCTGAAAACTTGCATCAACCAAATATGGAATAGACCGAACGGAACGAAGGAACTATAATTTATACGGATTAGGCAGGGTTAACCTAAAAAAGCCTTGTAGAACGCCGTCGAGTGGGGCGCCCATCGAGTTTTTTTGTCATTCAGTGCCAAGCACTCCTCGAGTGGTGCTCGGCACCAAGGCACAGACGAGTCTCTCCAAGGCCACGAAGGTGAATAAAAATGAAACAGTTAAAAAGAACAACCAAGTAAAACAATTTTTTTTTTTCAAAATAAAAAACCCTCTACAGATCAGAGCTCACCCATTTTTCGCAGTCACCGTTCTCCTCAGCAACAGTTGTTGGCGTCATTTATAACCGTTGATTTCGGATTTTTTTGAACTGTTGGTAGGCTATTCGTCAAGATTTTTCAAATTGTTTCTGTTTCTGAGAATAAAGAGAAATATAACTGAATTTGGTTTCATGTTCTGAACACAATATGGTAAGAATGAACTATTCTGTTAGTCAAATTTAATTCTACTACTCTACTATTCGACTATGAATAACTACCAATAATATGCAGCTAAACACCGTATGTACGTATGATTTTATTGTTGAAAGAAGAAAAAAGAGATAAAGAAATTCATCAAAATCAAAAAGAGCGTGTTTAAGTCGATGAAAAAAATAGGTAAATCAGATGCAACAGTATGATCAGTGATTCACTTTGGCACAACTCTCACATATTTTTCACACTTGACAATACACCACTATCTTTCTGCGTCTCTGTGCTGTGCCCATGGTATACATTGTAATTTTGCCAATTTGTCAGACAAGACGCAAAACGGAATGAAACGCAAACCTTGTGAAGATCTACCGATTATAAAACAGAGAAACAAGAGTGAGACTTCCGTGTACTGCCAGCAAAATGTTACAAAAACCTAAATGAGCAAAAATATTGTTTTCCATATCGTGTTTTCACTGAAAATCTAACTATTTACGCTCAAACAGTGTCAGATTCATGCCAAAACTTCAAGCTATGCCCGATTTTGCGTGATGCTCCACATAGCTGTTGTGTAGTTTTTTTAATTTTGGAAAGGATTTTGGATTGGAATAAATTTTGGAATAGATTTTGGTATGAAATGAGTTTTGGCATTTGTTCTATTTGTTTTCTCAGCATAAGTAATCAAAATCTATTTTTGTTGTACGCTGTGCTGTAACAAGATGCCAAAAACAGAAAAACACTCATTATGATTACAGCTGTTCTGTTTCTAAAGAAAGGCTGAAAATTTGCAAGAATGTAGAGTGTTTCTGGTTCAAAGGCACAACACCACACACAAGCAGCATGCGAGTCCGCTGTGCGTGCCTGTGTGTTTGATTTTATTGCGACTGTGCAACGTTATATAACCGGGTGTAACATGTCAAAATATCTTCAGATCAGGACTTTGGACACAAATCCGGTAAATCAAACAAATGTGCAGTATAATTTCGACATTATCATAAAAAGACCGCCAATAAACATATAGGTACCCGGTTTATGAATAAAATTTGCTTTTTTGATCGTCCGGAAAAATACGTGAATATCAACAGGACCAGGGCGACGGATCGTTGAACGCACAAAATGGAGGCTTTTCTTTCACGGTCAGACGGTCAGAATACAAAAAATCTGGTCTTGAAATAAAAAAAATTCAAAGATGTGGTTTTGGAAAAAAAATCGGTGCCAATACTGCCAAACCCTGGTTTTGACGGACTACTGTTTCGGTAACGAGCTTCGGTCTCGACACGATCTTGCTTTCATATGTTTCGTGATGAGGAATTTCGGTATCATTGCAAATAAAATGGAAGTGAAGTTCCTTTCAAACGATTTTGTTCTGGACAAAAAGCGAAAGAACGATCAGTAACGACGAGGCTAAAAAAATGCCGCCCTGTGAATGTCTGGGCAGAAAACACGAATACCGTAAAGTCTCGCATATAAGGTTCCTCCCACTTATAAGACCCCCACCCAAAAGTGGGCGGAGTGTCGCACGGCGGGAAGCCAAAAAATTCAAAATTTTGACTTGGTCAAAATCCTACCCCGTTTATAAGGCCCGGAATTCCTAATGTTCGGTTTATAAGACCTCCTCCCACTTATAAGGTTGTCACACGAAATTCCACTTTTTTCAGAAATTTTTGATTTTCAAATTTATATAAGGAGATTTTATATGCAAGACTTTACGGTATACGAAGGACTATTCAATCCGTTCCTAGCGTTTAAAAAACCTTTCAGACCTCCTCCCACTTATAAGTATGAGGTCGTCACACAAAATTCTACTTTTTTCAAAAAAAATTGATTTTCAAGTTTTTACAAGGAGACCTCAAATACAAGACTTTATGGTACGCGGTAAATACTGTACTGTATTACTTGAGCCCACATTGAAAGCAGCTCGATCACTCAAGTCAATCCAAGTCCGGAATATCAATTATATTTTTTCGCGAGCCGTTTTGAACGAAAAACATGAAAAATTCTATCTACCTACCTAAATACCAGTATTTTTTTTGTCGACGTTTCCAAGTGGTTTCCGTAAATGGCAACTGTAGCGTATAACGCTTTACCACGAAAACAGGGTCGACTTCGTTGACATCGCCTAATTCCAGCGGTGAAATGAACGCAAAGAAAACAGTGGCTTTAGCGAGGGAAGTTCAAATTTTTTGAAATACACAACTGAATGCGCAGAAATGGTAACCACACACGACAACGGCAAACTTTTCATGATACGGTATTTTGATAAAATAGATAAAATCAGAGAAAATATCAAGAGAATAACACTGTTTCTGGAACTCCTGCGATATAAGCCGACGGATGCTTTAAAGACCGCTCGCGCTAGCTGAGCTTTTCGCTATGTGTGCATAATTTAAGAACCGGATGCATGTACAGCACCCACGGAGGCATATCCATGAATGCACGCAACAACACGGCGATGCGCTTTATGGTTCAGCATCTGGAAAGTCACATGAACCCTGTTTTCGAATACAACACATCAACACTGACAAAAAAGGCAGAGACAGACGCACTTTGACACGGAGATTTCACAACAAAACACGTTCGTTACAACGCAGCAATGGTGCGCAAGTACCGTATTACCCCCATTAAACCCCCCCCCCCACCATTAATCCCCCCCACCAATAAACCCCCACCCCCCCGACCAGTTTCCAAATAATCCCCCCCCACAAATAATCCCCCATGGGGGTTAATTGGAAACCTGTTTGAAACACATACCCAGCGAATTCAGTGGCTGAATGCAGTGACATTGGTGAAATTGTGCTACCAAAGGCCCCAAATGGATGAGTTAATGGTAATTTCATTACAAAAGGCTGTTACAAAAGGAAATCTCTGTGAAAAGTAGAAGTTTCTGCAACTTT
>JASANC010000961.1:0-16286 GCA_030248135.1 Theristus sp. LFF4_11 | reverse complement strand
AAAAATGCACAAATCAGTGCAGTCACTTTTATTGGTATTCGTCTGAAAAAATGAAATCAATTCATAAACCGTTTTTCCGTTTCCAAAACAATACAATAAAGATAAGAAAATACAGCGCTTTTTGGCAAAGCGCAGAATTTCAGTTTCCTTAAAGTTTATTCGCCTCATAAAAAACAGCAAAGATTGTACCGTTTGTATGACAAACGCATTATCTACAGTTCTCTACTACAAATGTATAAAGCAACCAAAACGACATGAAGATTGTTGGTGAACACAGAAATACATTAGTGGTTTATAATTAATCACAAAATTGAGATTCCAACAGTTGAATAATGTAGTTTCCGCAGCCGTTTCGTGCAAAACTTTTTGAGCCACACAGTGACGGCGGGATTCAGCCATTGACGATTTGCTGCTTCAACACGTTGAGCACTTCAAATCAGCTTAGTAATTGCTAATACTAGCTATTGCTAACATTACTATTGCTAATAGTAACGCTAACTAATACTGCTAATTTCGTAGTTACACATGCACAGACGCTAGAGTTGGTATCGACCGACCTTGAAAATCATCCGTCTCACAACGTTCGCACGTCCACGATGCGCATCCAAACGAATTTCAGCGGTTTCCCATCGTGCGCCCGCACGTGGCGCACACCCCACTCCAGCCAATCGAACGCGTCGCCCAACAACACGGCGTCTTCCAGTTTCGCCGAGAATTTCGCATTCACGAGATCGCGTCGCTTCTCGGAAATGGCGGCCGAGGCGGCCGTCACGAGACTGGCGCTGTCGATGTCGACGTAACTGGCGTCGTCGGCTGGCAGCACTGACGCCAGTGTGACGTCAGCTGGCGAGTCGCCGGCGGTCGGCGTGTCAACAGGCGGCGTCGCGCGACTCTTGGCCGGTTTTTTCGTGGTGGTGCTCTTCGACCGGGTAGTGTTGCCGTGGCGGATTGTTGCCGGCGGTTCTCGTGTTTGCGAACGACGTCTCGCTGGTGCTCCGCGGCACCGCCACTGGCGTTGTGTCAGACGGCGCACTGGTCGGCGGCGTGTACTGCGCCCAGCCGAGCGACTCGACCACCGACGGCGCGCGACCGCCGAACGGCTGACAGGCGGAGCGTGCCGGCCTGCTCGCGTACAACTTGATCAGCGTCGTCCGCATTGTAGAACGTCACGTCGCCGTCGTCGTCGTAGTCGCCGCGCAGTTGGCGGCGCGACGTCGCACATCTGCGTGGAAAAACAACGCCCGGAATGAGCGAGGATTGATTGCAGCCGGCCGTGCGAGACAGAAATTGGATCGGATTTCCGTCAACCGCTCGTTGCCTGTGGCTGGTGGCGCGTTACACTCTTGTGTGTGCGTTCGGCGGGGATCGAGTCCGCCGACTGTATGTACAGCCACTCAATGATAAAAAGAGAAAACTCGATGAACGCCCTACTCGACGGCGTTCTGTTTGTACGGCTGTTCTGGGTTTGCCTTAGCTGAAAACAATCGCCCAGACTACTGTTTGTTTGTTTGTTTGCTCGATGAACAAAATACAGCCGTTGCAACTTGTGTTTCTTTGTAACGCTGCTGGCCGATTGGTTGTTTTTGAATGTGACCGGCTAATTGGCCGCAGCAGTAATCATGCGACTGGTAAACATTCAAATATGAACGTCAAGAGAGTGCTATTGATTTTTTTCTGTACCTGAGCACCGTGCTCGTGAGCACGTGCCGCTTGAACGTGCGACTCAGATGCTTGCCGGACTCGTCCAGATCCAGACGAATGTTGCCGATGACGATCGACTGACGGGGTCTGCAACGCAACGCAAATTATACAAACGCTGACCTCAAATTCAATACTGAAATATTGCGTGAAAAACAGTGAAAACGTCAACGCGTACTTTAAAGACAATTAGTTGATGATAGAGGTACATTAAGGTCACCATTTGTTTAAACCGGTCACCCATTTTTTTCGCGAAGCACAGAGTTCGCGAAAGAAGCAGTTACGGGATCGCAGTTGCAGGAAAACAGATTTAGAGTTGTTTAATTTCATCCACAACATATACATTAGTTCTTCTTACTGTAATTCAAGAGGATTCTCATGCTCACTATGATGCGGCAAAAGTGACAGGCTTCAAGCAAACATACTGTAGATTTTTATCTCCAAAAAACTTATCACCGGTGACAGAGACGTTCAACAGCTCAGCGTATCCATCCAGATGCGCTCGTTTACCGGATTCCCCCAATTGATCAAACTTCGGTAGGTGCCACTGATGGTGCAATCGGCCAGCGAGCCTAAGCTAGTCGGACCGATACGCGCCTGTGAACATTCGGAACAGCAGAAATTGATACAGTACTGAGATTATATGGGGTTAAACTGTAATTTTTACCGCCAGCTAAAAAGTTTCTGTCAGTGTACGTTCTTTTTTGCGTCTGGAAGTTTGGCAGTTTCACTCATCGATTTTATCCGAACACAGCGCAATGAACTACTTACATTGGGCGAAATACCATATCACGATCACCGATTAGTCAAGTCAAGTATGTCATTGTCAACTAATCATCGCGAAGTCATGACACAGTTCTAAGTGACCGCGACTCATCCAAACAAAAGTGACCACCGAAATGACTACAATTTGCAATCAACACTCGTCCATAACAGTACAGACCATATGAGAATCCACTGCGACTATGCCCGACGTCATGCACGTCTTCGTCGGACACCCTTTGCTGGGCTCGTTTCAAATAGACGGCGGCGCCATGCCTTGGCGCCCCCCCCCCCCCCCCCCCCGCGGCACCCCCACGAACAACTGGTAACCGGGAAAGTCGAGATAGGGCGTTGTATGCCTGTACGGTCGTTGAAGCAGAGATGAATTATAGCATAGCAAAACATTTTTTTTGTCATTCCAATTTCTTTTTAACCTGATGTTCAGGCAACCAATCAGCTAATGCCACAAGTTATCCAGGGCTATGAGAACCAGCATCATAATTCACAGTTTTATCGCCAATAAACGATGATAGTACAGAAGCGCGCGTGTTTGTTACGGTTCAGCATTGCTGTGTTGTAAAAATAGTGCACCGTCTTCGAACAAAAACTGTAACACTTTAGCGCAACGACGAAACCTTGCGGTAAGGCCCGTTCATGCCAGGCGTATGCAGGCATACGGCATGGCACGTCACGTCCACCCCTGGTCTTCATATTTTAGCATACGACCGTCCATGGAGACGATGCCTTTGACGTATGCGATGGCACACAGTAACAGCTGTTGTTGTTGTTCTTTGCCGGAACCCGGAGGGGCAAAGCCGAGGTGCGGTTTCACGTTAGCCAACGCGGGTTGCTCACGCACCGATGAAAGCAGTTGTCCCGGTGCAAGGACAACGCCGATTGCGTGATCCGCAGCACGTCATAGTTGTGCTTCATAAGCATCGACCACACCAGCTGACGGTTGGCCAAAAATTAGCACCAGCGAACGGTCGCCACGAGAGCGCCCATTTGGCGGATGGCGGTCATGGCCTGGCGGCAGACATGTGCTCGATTTGGCCGTTGTTGCTCCATGCGATGAAACAACGCGCGGTGCAGAACCTGCAAATCAGAGACAGGGATGCTCGCAGGGAGCAGTCGCACTCTAAATTGCAGACTATCAGCTGATTGGTTGGTTGGTGAGCGCGTGATGCGTGCGTTCTGTGCACGCATTGCTGTGGAAGTGGAGTGTGTCCTGCACAGAAAGCATGCATCACGTGATCAACAACCAATCAGCTGATAGGCTGTAATTTAGAGGGCATTGTACCCAACCCACAGTTGGTTTGTAATCTTGCATCTCTTTGTACATATTGTCCATGCACTTCAGTGCTACATAAAACTGAACTGAACCGTACTGCGTTTCGCCTCGTGACCCACTCACTGACCACTGTGCCGGCAGATTATTCGACGGATACGCCGCGCAGCGCAGATGCGCCTGCCTTGGTCGGCCGCCAGTGCTGCCGGTGCATTCGGCGTTCACACCCGCCACCGCAACAGTGAGGCCACGTAGTCGCGCTGCTTGTAACGCGAGCGAAACCCATGATGCTGGTTGAAGCGCGCTTGATGCTCACAGTGACGTAAGGCGGAGCTGGAAGTGCGGTATAAGGGCCGTTCATACGGACGTGTGGGGACACGACACGGCACGTCACGTCAGTGATTGTGTTTTAGCATGCTGTTATTCTCATGAAGACGTGACCCTTTAACCAACGTTGACAAACATCAGCAGACGTCAGCATGAACTGGCCTTATTCGACTGATCTTCAACTTTTTTAACCGAAACCGAGCACAAAATCCATTGCCGTTTTTAGAAAAATCGTGGAAGATAGTGCAAAACGCGAAAAAGCGGCGAAATTTTAAAAAAAATCGGATATGATACACGATACGTGAGTTCAGATTCGTACGTCCATTTCAACCGACAACACAACGAAAGTGAAACGACAGTTTCAAAAGAATGCACTGGGTTCTGTACCAAATGTTTGTGAAAAACCAAACAACAAACGTAAACGTTCAATGTGAAACCTACGACTGCGCATTGCTCGTGTCGTCATTGTCCTTGTTTTGGTCATCCAGTTCCAACACTGAAATTCCGGGCATCTTGCAGTAGCAGCATTGGTCGCCGTCGGCTTCGGACGAAATTCTGCTCGTCAACTTTTGAAACCATCGTTTCATTATTCTTTAGTGGTTTTCCGTGGTTTCGCTCTTGAGGCTGATGATATCCGTTCGAACTTACAGACAATACCCGACATCCATCGCTAAATTCTAAAAAAAAAACACAACGCCTGCATTGAAATCGTCACAAAATCACCGAATTAGTGCAGACAATTTTCACTCGTTCGTTTGTGCGAAAAAAATTCAGATTTCCTGGTTTCAGCATGGTACAGAAAACCGCAGGTAATTATGAAAATAGCATGGCGTGCGCGTGTAACTGAGGATGAAAACGCATTAGCTGGCACATTATTTCCAATAACTGCTCGTGGTACCATCACCGGATGGCGCGGTTGGTTGTGCTGGCAACAAGCAACAAACACGCACGTTTACAGACGTTATGATGCTGCAAGGGACCCAGTCAGAAGGACACACTTTTTGCACATTTGGCTGATTGGCTGCTGCACTTGCATAAATTGCATTGATTGGTCAATATACGGCAAGACTCACACGCATTGTAGGTTTTTTTTAACGAAACAAAACGAATTTGCGAAGTCAATAGATTTTCAAACGTGCGGTTGGTCAGAGACTCAGACACATGTTCATTATACAAAAATAAAACGTATGATTGAATTCGAACTGAACACAAGATGATAAAATGAATTGAATCAAAAGAGGTACATATGTATGTACATAGAATGCTCTCAGAAAAGGCAAACAAATAAAATGGCAAAAAATTGGTTTTTCGGGCGAACGAACGTAAGCAAGCTTATGGTACAGCAACTGGGAGCTAACCACGAAAAACGAGCGAGTTTTTTCTTTTTCGGGTTATAACGCAAAAAACACATGGACGCATAAAACGAAAAGCTGTGGAGACGAGACTGTACTCAGGAAACAAACTTGGAAAAAGTGGCAGTACGGGACTCATGGGAGCAAGCGCAGCCAGTTTGTTGTTTTTCAAAGATATGCCGTCAATGCCGAGCCATTGCTCGGGCTTGGCCTAGCGCTTTAAAAATGATTTAAAATAAGTTCAGTAAGAACACATTCAACAGCTTTAAAAGCGCGAGACATAGCTGCAAATAAGAACCCCACAAAAGAACTTCAACCGGGTTGAAACCGTCACGTGCCGTGGAGTAATTTCCAATCGATATCAAAACCAAACAAAGTAATCTGTCATTTTATTCTTTCGTCTCACATGAAATTGCACATCAGAGTCAACTAGAAAAACAGCAAATTCTAGATTTTCAAGCAAAATTGCAAAGTAGTAAACTGACAACTTAAAAAACAAAACAAAACGAGCACAGTAAAAAAAGCTCTCGCACAACCTTTTTTTGCAGTGTT
Organism: Theristus sp. LFF4_11; assembly: GCA_030248135.1. NCBI lineage: Eukaryota > Metazoa > Nematoda > Chromadorea > Monhysterida > Xyalidae > Theristus > Theristus sp. LFF4_11. The sequence goes on along the minus strand of JASANC010000961.1, from coordinate 10,307 downwards.
TTCATTGGCGGTGGATGACAGAAAAGCAAAAAAAAAACAATTTCACAGAAATTAAATTTGTAAGTGCATCATAAACGCAGTGCTGTTGTGCATGCAATGAATATACTTGAGCCTCAATTTCAATCAACAATCGACTGACTTGACGTTTGTGGTGTGGAAGAGCACTCGAAGAAGCAAAAGGTGTCAAAAAGAAAATGGCAAAAAATCACCAAAGATTGTCATAAAAACGATTGAATTTCAGTGAACAAGATTGTCCGTTTTACCTGGTCACCTTATACTTCAATCTGTCAGGCGGTGGTGATAAGGCGTTCACAAGGTAATCAATCACGATTTGGAGCAATTAGCAACGTCGTTAGCAATGGCATTATTGATAGTCTGGCGTTTGCCAGTAGCACTATTGCTAGTCTGCTGTTTACCAGTAGCACCATTAGTAGCGTTCAATTTCGCAGTAGCACTATTGCTACTCTCCTCCCGGTCACAATCATCCGACTCCTCCGAGTCCGAGCGTTCATCAGTGACATTGGCGCCTGGCGTCAACGCGTTCACGACCGCCCTCGCAATCATGCCCGACCAGATGACGTGCAACACCTGCAGCAGTACGAGCATCGCGTACAACACCACGATCATCAGCGGCCAATGGATGGAGGCGACGATCAGTGGACCCTCGAACAGCGCCGAATAGATCAACGACGGGTAGACGATCAGCCGAGAGACGATCCAGACGACGAGGAAGACGCCGAGGAAGATGTTCGTCATTAGATCGGAGGCGAGATAGCGGCCCATCTTGCCCAGTTCCAGGAATATGTCGGCGGCGTCGTGGATGACGAGCACGAGCGAGCCGATCCGGGTCAGATTCAGCGTCCACGAGAGCCACATTAGTGCGAGTGTGACTGAGTGGTGCACCAGATTGATCTGTGATCGGTTGAGTTGGTATTATAGTTACCCTATGAGGTTTGGAAAAAGGGCCAGTTATGCTGACTGGCAAAGGCACGTCTCCATGGACGGTATTAATAGTATACAATGACATGAGAAACCTGAAATGACGTGCGACGTGGCGTGCCGTATACACATACATTGTACGTCAGTATTGGTTTTGTAAACCCGAACTTTCTCAAAAAGCCAGAACCAATCACTCAAACGCAACAACAAATCAAAACAGAGATGTTCTTTGCCGAGTTCGCTTATGATTGTGTTTTGCAGAATTGACAGAAAGAATCGAGCGAATGGAAGAACGTGCAACAAACGAATTATTCCGGCGCCCCCCGCCGCGCACCAACCACAAAGTCCTTGCGGCCGACGGCGCCGAGCGTGATCGCTAGCGCCGACCAATAATACGCGGCCTCGATCAGGTAATGCCAGCGGACCTCGTCGATCAGCGGATGCATCGGATACTGATACCAGCAGTGTATGAAGTCGCCGTACCACCGCTGACGCCGGATATACGACGCGCCATAGCAGAACGTGCACGCATAAAACGTCATCCGCCAGAAGCAGTCGAGGAATCGATGCAGCTTCGAGCGAACGGGCAGACCGTAGATGGCGATTCGAAAGCACTCGGAGAGAAAGCCGCCGGTCTTGCGGGGATTGTGCAGCCCGAGCGCCACGGCCAGCGGTAATCCAATGAAACAATGGAATGCCATGCGAACGAGCAGCATTAGCACGCCGTAACCGATGCTGCGGTACATCAGATCCGGCTCCGGCATCGGCAGATGCGGTGGCTGCGAGCGCAGCATCCGCCACGACATGCCAGACGGCAGCCAGTACCACGGGTCCATCGCGATCGTGCGCAGCTGCTCGAGAGCGTCCATTTTTTTGAACGTTTATTTCGTTTTTTTTGGATTGATATTACTTGTTTCTTGTGGTTATTGCCATATTAACAGTGGATACTGACTCTTTCTTTAAGTCGGTAGCACCATGGCGATCGGCTAACTCGTGTAACTTCAAGGTTCCATGTTGAAACTGAAACACGGAAACCGTGAGTGGACTTGTTAACAGAACGCATTGCACAATTTCACAAAATTATGAACAGGTTTTGGAAACATTTCAGTTTCAGTATAATCAACCAACGCAACAGAGAACCATGCATAAAAAATGGGACGTTTTTTATGGAAAGCTGTTCATCGGAACAACTTTCTCCATATCATAGAGGCGGTGTGGCGTGGTCGTAAACGCAACTAGTTTACCTGTGTGTATACATATACATATGTACGTGAGTGTGCATTGTTCGGCAAATATCGAAGTTTCTAACAACCAAACAGCACACACATTCCACACTTTGAGAGAGACAGAGTGAGACACACACACACACAACAGCGTCGGCACACACAACAACGTGCGTGTACATGTTAGCTAGCGTCGTCTTGCCCGTATCGGGTACAAGCGCATTTCGGAGACCCAATCAGCGGACTTGTTATACAAACATAATATGCTTCTCTTGAACAATAAGCATATTTCGCAAGTCTGTCCGCGTGTTGCCGAGCAGACAACTCATCATACTGGTGTGATGGCATCATACAAACACACACACAATAATAACACTGCTATCACTTATCAATAACTGTGACGCGATACCAGGAAACTTTCGGTTACAGTTGGCGATACGAAAAACGGTAGCAACGTTGAAATGAGAAAATAGGCTTGGTCTAGGTAAATCACTCAGGGGGGCCGGGCAGTGCGTGGGTAACTTTGCCAGAAACCTGCTGAGCAAATTTATGCCACAGTTCCTCAGAGATTTGAAAAGTAGTAACGGTGGGTAACTGTAATTGAAATGAAACTTTGAACCGGACCGACCCCCGACAATGTCTGGCTAGTCAGAGTGACTGTTTTTGAACGATATGTCTCTCAAGGGAAAATATTTCTGGAGAGAGGGAAACAATGACAGGACAATTTTATTTCGAAGGTTTACAGCAAACGTTTCTTGCTTGCCACCGGTCCCGAGACGTTTATGATTAGATAAAAAAATTTCGTTCCGCCCTGTTAGCGCAACATGCCGTTTCAGTAACCAACCAGCTATCGAAGAAAGTTCTACTAGTTTCTGTTGCCTTCGTTATGAAACAGTTATCACATGGAAGATGGTCTGAAACACGAACAAACATTCAAAACCTGTATAGTGTTCTGATATTAAACCTGAATGTTGGTGGCGGAAAAAAATTCATAAAACGACTGCACGGGAATGGTTCATAAAATTTCAAAGAGTGGCTCAATGGGAAAGTGACAAGAAACATAAAATCAACAGAATGTAACACACAATGTAAACCAACTCGGCAGAAAACGGTGGATCAATAAGATGGTTTAGCGTGTCGACAGAAAAAAGCTGACTAACAAGACAACTTTTTTCACGCCGTTTTGCTGAAAAATGTAAGAAAAAAAACTGCGCAGGGTTATCGCAGTCAGTGTGTTTATTTGTTATTTTGTAAAAAAAACGCAATCTGAAGTGCTACGCACGAGCCGCCAGTAAAATGTGGCCAACAACTGGCTCACTGTGGAAATAGTGCGCAGCGCCAAAAAGAAAACACTGAAAAAAAATAGAAGGAATAAGCAACAACCGAGACTGTTTTCGGCGGGCATGAGTTTCCACTGTGCTGTTGTGAGCATTTTGTCGCTAAAAAGAGAAATGGCTGAAAATCAAACTTTGGTTTAACAATCAAATAAATTACCCGGTGTACAAACGCAAAAGGTAACTATTATTCGGCAAGACAACAAATTTGACGGTTTTTTGTTGTTGACTGGTTTTTGTTGCTGATTCCAAATAATCGAACTTGACTGCGTGCGAAGCAACAAAACGCAGGCACGCGTCAGATGGTCTGGAAAATTTAACGAACGTAAAATTAGCGAGCAATATTTTCGTTGAAAGAAAGACACGCACTTTTTTCTGAAAGAACGTTGTTTTTTGATACACTGAAAGCAAACCAATAAAACTGCACAGAATCAAAAAAGAAAAAAACCGTGGAAAACAAAACTGAAAGAGCGAGCTGAAATTTAAGGGACACAAAACACAATTTTTTGTCAATTGTACACAAAAATTTGCGGAACAAGACGTAAAATAATGTGATGTTGAAAAACGAACGGACAGGGTTATTAAAATTGAAAAGCACTTAGTTCTCAGGATAGGGTGGTAGACGAGTACAGTATGGAAATGTTACATTATTTGACAAAATGACAGTTGATAATTGAAACAATGAATTTTTTCGACTTAAACCAGCACCGTCTTTGGAGTGCTGTGAATTTGTGGCGGTCATTTCAGCAATATAATAAAGTCCGAATCCAATAAAACTATTAGTGCTCATGTTTTTATTTTCAAATTTTGCCATTAACAACTAAAATAAACATGCTAAATTGCATAACACGACATGGGTACACGTATAAATTATTAAGCAATTTTTGTTCAAACAAAGATCTCCTGTTGAAAGCGAACAAAAGCAGCAGCGAAAAAGTTAAAATAAACGTCCAAAAACTAAAAAAAAATACAAACACTTTACGGCCAACAGCTATAAATCTGGATAAAAATATATTAAGAAGGTGCAAACTAGCAAACATCCGTACAAACAAACCAACATACAGACACAGCACAGATCCGCACAAACCCGTGTAATCTTTGGGCCCTGGTCTCTGGCCCTGAACTACATAAGAACTAAACAGAAATGCAGCACAGCAGCAGCCAATCTCAGGAGCAAAGAATCACCTTGTTTGATTGAAAAAGTATGCTGAATTATGAAAAAAACATTATGCTGTTCACCCAGAAGCATCACAGATACCTGCAAACAAACCGGACTTGCAGAAATGACTTATTGAAAAAATACCACTTTCTTAAATGTCATTATGTGTGGATAAATGTCGATGATTTTATGGCAAAATCAAAAAAATTAAAAACAAATCACAAATTTTAGTAGATCTGCTTGCAAAACGGCAGAAGCATTCACAGAAAACATTGAATGAAATTATTCAGAAACAGCAAAACTCAATTGTGGACTAGTACGACGGCGATATTTGGCAGAAGCAGAAGCAATCACTCAATCGGATTTGATTGCGGAAGTGGCACCGCTGGATGATGTCATGCCAACAGTCCACAGCAGCTACAAACAAGAATAGAAACATTGCGCAATTTACAATTCAGCTTTAGCATTCCATTGACACAACAAATCAATAATAACAGAACAGCGGGCTTGTGCGTTCAAAAGTGCTTCACCAGCTGAGCAATATTGCAACACAGCAATCAGCTTTGCACCATCAAGCTACGCTCGCTCAGCCCTTGATAACTTTGCGTTATCAGATGCAATTATTGTCTTTTCCCTGGTTCTGCGACTCCATGGACTGCAAATCTGTTTCACGCCTGCACGCGGCAATACAAATTTGCCGCAGCGCTCCTAACCGTCCAAAACTTCAAGCTTGAATTTGAAACACACACGTCAATCAGCTAGCTCAACTTTCAACGACCAAATCGGCGTTCTCAATTCAAAGGCAGCAAGTGAAGCTGTTGCGACACAAACGTGGGTCTGGTCCGGTTATGCAGCTGCATCGGTGCTACGTACCTGCTTCTCGCGAAATAAACTGCATAGAAACGGACGGAATGGCTAACCGACTGCGCCAGTTTCGTCGCGCCACACGAGTAGTGCCCATAGAACTCGCCGGGCACACTCTGCGGTCGTTTCACGCGCGAGCGCAGCCCCACGGTCGGATCGAACACGAATCGCCACATCATTTTCGGCCAGCTTTCGTGCACGACCAGCGGCTCGTAGAATTCGGGCGCGATTTGTCGCACCTGACGAGAATAAAAATGGTTTTTAATGCTTTAAATTTGAGAATATAATTGCTGTTGCTGGTGACCGTATCAGACGGAGGTCAATGCTGAATCCGTGTGCCTGCGCCAAATTAGCGACCGCTCTGAGCAATTGGCTGAGCACGCAACAGCGCGCTGATTAATGGCTCAAACAAATGAAACCTTGGTTCAATACTTTTCGATTAAACCTTTTGACAAGACGGACACTTTCCCATTCAAGGTCAATAAGCTGGTACATGCGGAATCGAACACTCACATAAAATTAGGCGCTTGCGTTTTCCTTGGACAAACCATCCGATTTGGACGCATATGCACGGAATTGGATGATTTCGTGCGTTCATGTGCGGAACTGGTATCAAAGTTGATTGGCAATGGTTTTAAAAGGGAAATGCTCATGCGCAACTTTTTCAGGATTCGATCAAATCATCAGTCGCTGTTATTCAAGTTCGGAATCTATGCCGATGATCAGTTCATTGCTTTGCAACAAATGATTTTTTATTGATTTGATGTTGAATAAAAAAATGAAAGAGTGTTGAGTTCGTTATGCTTTATGTTTATTACAATCCAGTTTATAAACTGGAGTACCTGCTACGTTATGTGATTTGTCCCTCTCTTGTTGATGTTGCTCTGTTTTGAAGGTCGGTTTTGATTCAATGTCGAATTCAGGAAAGTTCAAGATCCCTATTCACCCAAGTAATCGCACACGTGTCGATCCATCGAATCAAGCTGCTGTGCTGGCGAAGAGGAAAGCGATGTCGCCAACCAACAATCAGGGCCGGGACGCCGCCAAACGGCACAACAGCAAAGTTGGTAACAATAAGTAAAACGTTTTTGCTTTTTTGCTTTTTTGTTCCACACTGCTATTGATGTACCTAGGGTTAGGGGCTTTGAAAAAAAAAATTTTTTTTTATTTTTTTTTCGTTTAAAAAAAAAAAATGGATTTTTTTTCAAACTTAAAAAAAAAATTTGAAAAATTTTTCTTCTACTTTGCTCTGAAAATTCGATTTATGGCATAATTTTTTGAAAGTTCAAACCAAATTTTCTTCCCAACTTCTTTGTGTGCTTAGGTACATGTCATTATTTGGTCATTTTGACCGACGTACTCCATGTTTTTCGATTTGGATGACTTCTAGAGTCAATTTTTAGCGTTGAAACGACTTAACTGAATTGAAATATCGTTTCAGAAATCGTTTTCTTGCAACTTAGAACATGTTTTTTCAGTCGGTAGGCCATGAGATGAACATGATATCTTGTTGATTGGCGTACGTTATAGGTCTACAATGGAGTTGTGCGATATATTGTTAAACAATTGGAGCGGGGATGTTGGTTAATACCACATCACACGACCGTTTTTCAGATACCCGATAACATGGCCACATGTTAAAACTTGCGTGCTGAGCTAAACTAACGTGTTAAACTTGCGTCTGTCAGTTGCCCGCAACGTGATCGCGAAATCATGGTACGTGTTTTCGATACGATGATTTGAAGAGTGGGCTCTCGCCATGTGGCAGATAGCATAGCTGGTTGAACCTGAAAGTAAGTGTCTTGGGGGGGGGCGACCGGGTCGACAGGGGTTGCCGACTTAGCTACAGCAAACAGGAATTTTTGAACACAGTCAAATTTTGGTAATTTTCTAAAGAGGAACAACTAAGAACGGTTCAATATTCAAGTACACGTCGAAAATTGTCCTGTTTTACTGTTGAAAATGCAACTTTCCCTCTATGAAATGGACATAATTTCAATAAAACACGATTTTCGCTCTTATAGTTTTCCGGATCGTTCTGAAAATAGTCTAGATGAACTCAGCTCGACGAGACGCTTCGAACAAACCTAACTTGTAAAAAAATTAAAAAAAAAAATTTTTTTTTAATTAAAAAAAAATCCGGATTTTTTTCCCCTAACCCTAGATGTACCGTTGTATTTTATGTTTGTTTTGCCTCTATTAAGAGTTTTCAACTAAGCCTTTTTATTGAGTTTTTGGGCAATGGGCACAACTGAAGAGACCACCATTGCTCGGCGTCTTGTGCTTAGGTCGAAACGCCATGTTTTGTTGGTTTTTATTTGGTGAGATTCAAATGAATAATGGTTCTGCTGCTGGATAAAATTTGTCCTTTTTTGCATTCTCAACCACGAAATAAAGTCATTTCACATCAAAAAATTCCACTTCACTGCGTTTAGTGCCTGTCTGCTGATTTTACACCGCTGCCCCTTGTATCCTTCCTGTACTTTGTCACTTCCATCGCAAAACAGATTCAAATATTTCAGAAAACTCACAAAGTGAGCTATCCTCGCATCACAAATCACAATTCAGCATACTATTTGTTCATGTTTGTTTGCGACTGTTTCTTTGAGTACAATGTGTTTAGAATGAAAGACGATACTTACCTTCGGAAGATTGTGTCCAGCAATAAATGGAAAATCGTGATGCTCCACATGGTGGCCAACATTGAAGGTGATCATGTTGATTGGGCCATAGTACGATGAAGTCTCTTGGTCTTCGCTGAAGTTTGAAAAGAAACTTAAGAGAACAGCTCACAGAAACGAGTTTTTTTTTAATGATTTTTCTTGCTTTGGAGTCTGGTCTGTGTAAGAAGGATTTGTTCTGCAAATTTGCTGAATTTGAATATTTTTAGTTTAATTTCATTTCGAATCAAACAACACACTCATCCAACAAAGCATAAAGCAGTATACAGTCTGTATTTTGCGAAAAACAACTTGACAGGGTTGAAGAAACAAGTTGCTGTTTGAAAAACATTTTCAGAAACATTTTACATTCACTTTACAGAAAAAAACCGAGAAAATCACTCACGCGAAAACATAGTGATCCGAGAGGAAATGCCCCGATGACGGGTGTATACCAAGGCCTAACGCAGTGCCAAGAAACAAATAGCATAGCGACTTCCAGCCGCAAAAGTGCAGTATTGCAAAATCGAACATAATTTGCACGACCGCGTTTAGTAATTCGAGGTCCGTTACTGCCTGTTGGAATAAAGCGGTTTTTATGAAATCGTATTTAATGACTCGTTCTAAATAGCTATGGGGACTGGGGTTATACTAAATAGGCTTCATGAATGCCCCTCCCTAAGGTGAAACAAATCGTGATATTATTGTTGTAATATCCACTTTTCGGATTCTCCCGGATGTGCGGAGGCATGTGCAAGCAGCCGAGAAATTCTTTCGAAAGCGCCCAAACCACGGAGTGAGAAGAGTTGAAAACGGAAACGGTAAACGGACATGTAGTATTTAATGTAGATTTACATTAAATACTGCTTTATGAATGATTATTCAAGAAAACGATAAACAGAAATGAATGCGAACCTTATGATAAATGATCATTGGACGGAATGCGTAGAATACCGGCTGCAACAGAAGCCAGAGGAACTTTCGAAACGTCGAATTGAAATGGCGCGCCTCGAACTCCGTCGGAACGTCGGTGTCGATTGTGTTGAAACCTGGCACAAAACACACGACGGCTTGAGCGAGTTTTCGAAAAGCTTTTTTAGGTTATGATTAGGGTCGGCTCAGGATTGTGTTTTATTTCGGATTTGGTTTTGGTCAGTTTAGGCAACATCAGACATCATCGTGAAAGTGGGCGTGGCTTGTTTTAGCATGCATCAACTGCACTGCACGTGTGTGCAGCCAACCAATCAGCTAGTACATATTATCTACATATTATCCAATCCAGATAGACTGTAGAAAACCGCATTGTTTGCTCATCAATGCGGTAGTAGCTCACAAAACAACCGAGTCATTGGCAAACCTAAGTAGCGATGATGCTCCAGATGATATTTCTTGAACGAAACTGACATCGGTATCGCCATCGGCACATTGGCGATCATGCCGAATAGTCGATTCTGAAAATTTGAACAGCCTCTTTTGGTGTTTCGCACCAAACTCAAACGAATGATATGAAACGTAAAGCGGCATTCTAGTATTTAGTGACCGCGTAACACAGCTATACGGCACTAAATGACGCTGTTTCATGAATGCCGCTCAACGGGCAACGGTTACCGCCAGTGATTTGCCACAGTCGATCCCGAATTCGACATTGAATCAAAACCGACCTTCAAAACAGAGCAACATCAACAAGAGAGGGACAAATCACATAACATAGCAGGTACTCCAGTTTATAAACTGGATTGTAATAAACATAAAGCATAACGAACTCAACACTCTTTCATTTTTCTATTCAACATCAAATCAATAAAAAATCATTTGTTGCAAAGCAATGAACTGATCATCGGCATAGATTCCGAACTTGAATAACAGCGACTGATGATTTGATCGAATCCTGAAAAAGTTGCGCATGAGCATTTCCCTTTTAAAACCATTGCCAATCAACTTTGATACCAGTTCCGCACATGAACGCACGAAATCATCCAATTCCGTGCATATGCGTCCAAATCGGATGGTTTGTCCAAGGAAAACGCAAGCGCCTAATTTTATGTGAGTGTTCGATTCCGCATGTACCAGCTTATTGACCTTGAATGGGAAAGTGTCCGTCTTGTCAAAAGGTTTAATCGAAAAGTAT
>JASANC010000960.1:0-149283 GCA_030248135.1 Theristus sp. LFF4_11 | reverse complement strand
GAGGTAGTAAACGTTTTTAAAGTTCACTCAGATTCGCAAATGCACAATATTGTCTACGAACATCCATTGAAGTCGACCAATGATCGTCGGAGAATTTTTGTTTAACACGCTCGTCGCAGACAATCGTTGGTTCGCACATTTTGACATTGTCAGATTGAATCTTGTCAGTGATTGGACGAACCACTATAAAAATGCAGATAACCTGCTGCTGCTTTAGGCTTAGGCTTAGGCTTAGGCTTAGGATTAGGTTTAGGCTTAGGCTTAGGTTTAGAGTTGATGCCATGGCTATTGATGCTTCGCTGCGATTTTGTGCGGCATCGGCAATGTGATCATGATGCAGCATTTCCAGGCAGCATTGATCATGATGTAGCATTTCCAGGCAGCATTGATCATGATGCAGCATTTCCAGGCAGCATTGATCATGATGCAGCATTTCCGGGCAGCATTGATCATGATGCAGCATTTCCAGGCAGCATTGATCATGATGCAGCATTTCCAGGCAGCATTGATCATGATGCAGCATTTCCAGGCAGCATTGATCATGATGCAGCATTTCCAGGCAGCATTGATCATGATGCAGCATTTCCAGGCAGCATTGATCATGATGCAGCCATCGTCTGTTAACAAAATTTGTTGATGATGACGATCATCGACGGAATACAGTTCTCACTGCATGTACGGTAGTTGCTCGTTGAGACGAATAATAATAAACGATAATTAAACGATCAATGTAAAAATTTAAAAATTCGCATGCTTATATTGACTTTTTGGGACTGAAAGAGAAAGTGGCAGGCTAATTAGGGGCAGAAATAATTAGAGTTTACCTGATTTTAAAAATAATTAGTGGAATAATTCAAAACTTAAGAACAAAATGTCCTTCAATAATTCGCTAACCACTCGCTCTAACTGCCAATGGAAGACGGTATAAACCAGCGAACGTTAAAAATCTTGTTATTTTTACGTTATTCGCAATCGTCATAGATTTTCTGATAAAAGCAACAGGACATAACTCGACGATGGTGATCATGTTTTATATGCCACCCAAAATCGAAGCGAAGCTTTAAAGTTCTCGTCTGAACCTAAGCCTTTCAGCCTATGAGTCATACACGCCAAAAGTGGTAAAAGGTGATATGAACGTTCTTTTAGCGTTTTCGGATTTTTTACCGAACAATGGCAGAACTTGTTTTAAGAAAAACTAAAAAAATCAACTGACGTAGATGTATCAACGTGGTGACGTCCTTTGTCGTGCAACTACTTGGCACGCACAACCCGTAGCTAAGCAATGGCAGCACTTTGAAGCACTGGTTGCGCTACAAATCAATCAATGATTTGAGGCTATGACGCAAACAGGTTTTTTCATGTCAAAGAAGCACTTACGAAAGGAAAAGACAAATTGTTCGATTCAGCTGATCGCTTTTGAGAGAGCACTGTCAGTGGATTGGATTGCATGTAAAAGGTTGAGCGACAGTATTTGCCTTGCCACGGTCTGAAATCATTTCTAATCGATATTAATATTTTTCGTTGGCTAAAAGTGTTGCAAGTTGCAGACTTTATAAAAGGAGTAAACCGCACACTCACTCAGCTTTACTCGGAATGTCCACGCGAATGCTGCTGCACTCTGGGTAATGGCCGATCCAGAGAATGTTGCCGTCCAAAATACCGGCGCCCGGTTTTCCCATGGCGTCCAGCACTGTGATACGAAAAAAACATTCACGTGGAACATAACGGCATTGGCTTTTTTTAAAAATTTCAACAAGCTGACAAATAGCTACACTGTTGATTTTCAAATTGTATGAATTTTAAATGAGTGTTCAACGGAGGATCAACAAACTGCTTGTTGACTGCTTTTTCAAAAATGCAGAGAACCATCATTTGCAATTTGGTCGAGAGTGCATGGGTTCCTTTTGCAGCTTGTCCGTCATTTTGTCCTTCACCTTTGATTGGCCACGGCAGATTGAAGAGCCCTTCCTTGGGTATTGACAAGCGCAGATGCGATGACTGTTTTGCCGACTGGACGCAGTCGCACAGTTGTGCTGATTCAGTTTCATTTTGTAAATCGTTCACATTAGTGGCATGTCTGCTGTAGCATTCTGCAACTCTGCGGTTGGTCTGAGCAATTCCGAGCAAATGCGTCACATACAGCACCAAATCGTACTGACATCCAATGGTCACTTCAGTCACAAGTGTCTTCAACGTCGACAGCAGCTGCAACGGAGCGCAGATTTATTATTTTTTCTTCAAAAGACAAAAACAGCTTTCTAAATGAACGCAAACGTTCGCGAGCAGCCCGTCGGCGTCACCGTTGTCAACAGCCTTGCGCAGTTCTTCCGGTGAATACGCCAGAAACCTAAACACGTTGAAAATACTGTTCATCTGATCACGGCCAGTCGGTGCAGGTTGAAAATTTACCGTCAGAGCTTGTTCACCGCAGATCACATTGTGTTCAGCTCAAATTTTCCCTGTACTGCAGTCTTTTGCATCAAAATCAAACCAGCTCTGTGTGATTTCTCTAATCACACAGAAAGTTTCTTTCACGTAATGTTTCGCTAACTGGTTCAGCAGATCAAGATTGATAATCAGTCGATTGTCTCGCGTGTGCTTCAGCAAATGGGGGCCCATGGCCGAAGGTTGCAGCGGTGGCAGATCCAGTTCGAGCACTTTTTCTGCGACGGCACACGCGGCGAATGCAGCGAATGCAACCGTGCAAACGCCCACGGATGCACGCATGGCTGCCGATTGGCTGACGCGGTTTTCAGCCTGAAATGCACCATACAACTTGTGATGGTTGTTGAGCGGATCGATTGAAAAAGCAAAAAAAAAACATGACGAATCTTAACATTGTTGCGAAACGCACTGTTTGGAAGCTGATAAATTGTGCAAAGTTTAATAAAACAAAAAAATCTGCCCGGTTTCTTTGCATATTGTGACTGACAGTGTTTGACGTCAAGTAACAGGTTTGCTGATAAAAAAGTAACCATCTAGAGACGCGTCCAAGGTACGTTTTGTATCGCTGTTATCTTTGCTACCAACAAGGTGCATTGCTGGATCAATGTGCGCTTACTGCTGACGGGTGCCTTCATTATTGTCGTTTATTTCGTGTCGTGTATGATCTTTTATTTTGGTCCCGTAACTCAATGCGCCCATAGATGGGTAAGCAGTTGCATGCAAGACGCGGGAATTCAAAATTGGTGAAGTGATCCGAGTCCCCCAAATAGGGCCGAGCCACTTAGACGACTTTTAATTGCCACATAAAGATTGAAACTAGTTTTCTTTTCACGTCTGCACACGCATTCAGTCGCAGAACTTAAAAAGTTGATATTACCAGCAAAAACGCACAGTCAGTAAAGGGCAAAACACACACACACACACATCATGTCAAATCAGTTGGTGAACTTTAATAAAAAACAATAAGGGACCAGCAGTTATAGTTTCTTGGTGACTCACACTGGCTGATTGAGGACGCTTGAAAAAATTCTAACCCTGTCAACAAAGTTCGATAGAAACAGTAATAAAGTAGTGCTGGTGTTTGGCAGAAAACATTCAAACTCGGTTGTTTTTTAACAGAACAGACACGCAGCATCAGCAGCAAAGTGCGTTACGCATTCAAACTGCCGCCCGCTCACAGGCATCAAGCGTGGTCACGTGCAGCTTGCAACATTAACATGGGTGCTGCAAAGAGCACCGCACTGCACTGCACTGACTCGGCACAAGCAGCGATGCTGCAGCTGTCAATATATGCGCCCCCCCCCCCATATTCACTCTGTTTCAACCGACTTGTGTTTCACACACATTCCGTGTGTGTGTGTGTTGTCTTTGCTTGGTGCACCAGTTTATTGCTTTATTGCCTCTGCCACCGTCTATCTATCTTTACCAATATCTTCTCTCTTCACCCTGGCCACGCACGGTGACAAAAAGGAAACGAAACCGATTATGTACAATTTCCCACCATTATCGACCCAATAAAATTGTTCGCTTTGCTTTTGCATTCCTTCTTGTGGACTAAAAACGTGTGCCCAGTGAAATATACCAAAAGCAGTTTATCAGTATTCATTATCAGTATTCACATATTCCGTTTTTTCAAATTGCCCGTGTTTTCCACTTGTATTTTTTGTACATGTCCTGTGGTTTTGAAGTTGGCAGATTGTGTATCGGAATTCAATGCGTTTTTACAGGTCTATTTTTTGCACAAAAAACACGCGATTTTTTATTTACAAAGGTTTTACGTGAACGCGTTTGTGTGATTGTACATGAATGGACTGGTAGCAGCATGTGACCTTGTGTACGGCAGCAGCACCACAACAACACTGGCAGCCGCAATCAACCGGCCCACAACACCACTGCAACTTGCTCACCCACAAAAACAACTGCAGTCAACGCCGCTTGTACAGACGCACAACTTGCCACAGGATCATCATAATAGTCTGCACAAAACTATAATACTCCACGAGGACTCAATAGAGTACGATGATTTCGGAACACTAACCTTGAATCACAACGATCGCGAGGAGGACGACTCAATCGACAACAACTGCAACGAGTTCACTGCGTACAACATCCACGAGCACTTGTTTCTGCCGAGTGTCATTGTGGCAACGGACGCACACGAAATGGATCCACTGTATCAGTATCAGTTTCGACTGATTCTCATTGGCGACTCGACGGTTGGCAAATCGTCGTTGTTGAAGTATTTCACAGAGGGCACCTGTGCGGAGGTCTGTGACGCCACGGTCGGCGTGGACTTCTATGCACGTCTGGTCACCATCAGGCCTGGCGTCAGGATAAAACTGCAGCTGTGGGACACCGCTGGACAAGAGAAGTTTCGGTGGGTTTTTGTGCTTGGTTTCGATGCAAGCAAACGCAGACACTGAATAAACTGGGCTTCTAAAACATATCCACTGAGACAGCGACTAAAACAGCTACTCAAACGGCTACCAAGTTGGCAAACGCGTTTTTTTGTAGCGGTTTTAGTCGGCGCGCATTCTCAGTGTAGTACTGCCGTAATAGTTACCCCCTACATTGTACTAAGGTGATATTTATGTAGTACTGCTGAATCAGTAGGGTCACTTGTGTACGATACAACATTGATAGTTGTTGATTGAGTTTTGTTCTGCTATGCAGCTCAATCACCCGCTCGTATTACCGCAACTCGGTCGGTGTCATGGTCGTGTACGACATCTCGCAGCGCGAGTCGTTCGAGCACGTGCCGCAGTGGCTGGCGGAGGCACGCACGAACGTCGGCGGGCCGCAGCCGCATCAGTGCGTCTTCCAGGTGGTCGGCCACAAATGCGACCTGGACGCGCAACGCGAGGTGCTCTACGAGGAGGGCGAGTACTTCGCGAAACACCAACGAGTCCGATTCATGGAGACCTCCGCTGTCAATGGGACGAACGTCGAGGAGGCGTTCCTGATGCTCGCCAGGGACATCCATGCGAAGCTGCAGTCCGCCGAGCTGGCGGTGGTCGACGGCTGGGACGGCATCAAGCCCGGGCTGCTGTGTCGCTCGCGCTCCACGATTTCACTCGACCACTCGAACGCGTCCGCTGCCCACGAGCCGCCCGCGTGCTACTGTTGACAGCCGCACACACGCACCAGCTGACCCCTCTCCATTTCATGAGTGCTTCCCTTCCGTGCGCATGTCGCACGCACCTGCATTCTAGTCGTCGTGAGCACGCCCAACATCAGAGCATTTCCTCCCATGAATCACAAAAGCGTGCGTTTGATTCGTCTGATAAGTTGCATTTTTTTTCATTCTAAATTCGAGTGTTTGAAACAAAACAAAATACACTTGCAGTTTGCGTGATTGCAAGGTTCGTCATTCGAAACAAATGAAGCAGAGTGCAAAATGCCAAGTAACGCAATCTAGAACTGGCCGTTTGATTTTCGTGGTTTGACGCCTGCTTTTTTGTTTTGAGCGACTTCAACTCGCATTTCACGGTGAAACAAAACTGTGAAGCGATGTATACGGTTTAAAAATAACGGTTGCCAATTTTTTGTTTCATCGTTTTTTAAAACTTGAAAATGCAAAATGATTGTTAGTTCCTGTGATAAATTTACACTAAATTGAAAAAAAATATCATCAAACTCTCTCTTTTTTGTGCGTTTCACAAAAAAAGTTTTCTGCTGCAAGAGTTGTTTATCGTGTTTTACTCTGTGACACTCGGGTTTTGTATTGCATATGCTTTGTAAAATATCATAACCAGTACAGACAGCTTTTTCGTACGAGCTTCTGGATTCTTTGGCGCACACATTTGTGCAACGATCAAATTTTGTCAATTTCGGTTGCAGTAAAGGTCAAAAACAATTCCAACTTCCTGCCATAACATTAGCTTGTTCAAGTTGGCTACTGAACGAAAAACCACGTGACCGTGAATGGAAAGCAAACAAGTACTGGGTGCAAATTTATGTACGTTGCCATTTAGCCCACCCACTGACATACCGCAGTGTATGTTTGCCCAAACAACAGGGTATATCAAAAGTTGCCGTGTACGTTTACATCCAAGTTTTGACAGACACACATTATAATAATGCTAACATAAGGTCAACATCGATCATAGGACGTGCTGCTAAACAAGAAAACGAACCGATTAATAACAAACAAACAAAAAGCTTGAGGGATGGGGCTCGTCGGTTGAAGCATTTTATTTGCGAGCTTCTTCTACAACAAAACACAAAAATGTTATCGTATTTCGCTTTTCTTACACGGAAAGAATGTGCATTGTATACACGCTTTGTCGGTGACAGATTTCAGTATCAGTTGAATCGCGAAGGAAATGAAAAAAGTAGCGCGCGTAAAACGTACGATACGGATGGAGTTTCATTTGAACCGTGCCGACCGAAACATTCCAACACGTAGTTGCACTGTGTCCCTAAATGTTTACTGCATCGTTGAGAGGCATAAAGTTGAGTAATCGTGACAGGCGATCACCACAAGTGCTCTGATCTGATCATATACGCAGTGTGAGTTCATAGCAGTGCTGCAGTGCAACAGTTTATCTCAATGCGCCGCTACGTTGTCAGTCAGCCCATCATATCAAATGGCTGTGAACCAATCATTTGGACAGACGAGTTCAGTGGTGTACGCAAAACGTCTCTGTGCGCCTGCCTGCAAAGTTTTTCTTTCAACATCACCCACATTGCTAGACTACAACTTGCAATGTAGACTATGCACACTCCTTGCGAAGTGACAAGCAGCTCAGGTGACGCAGCAACACTTTCCTGTTTCACTTCCCGAATCATGTGTTTGTAAAAGGATCAATCATCCTGTGAGATATACATGAAACCGAAGGTTTGCAAGGTTTGACGTGAATGAAATATGGGATGGATGGCAGTATGTGACGCAAGCGATCGTAAGAAATAAAACTAGTTGATACAATTGTGGCAGATTTATTGGCCACTTGGGGAAAAAGTGACAAGTTGCATGGCAAGCTGAGTCCCACTAATGCGTAAGCTGGCATCACTGTAAGCTGTAGATTTATTGGCTTTCAAAAACATTCTGATTTAGATATGTATGGAATGGCAGAGAACACCAATGTGCGCAGAGGAAATTCAAAACTCCGAATTAATGATCACAATGGGAAGAGCGTCAGATCAATGATAATAATAACATCACACTATTGTTGCTTCTTGCCGATGTGTGCGAGATCAGTTGGTTTGGCTGGCTGGCTACTCCTCGTGCTTCTCATCGTCTTTCTTTTCATCCTTTTTATCCTCCTTTTCGTCGGCGTCCTTTTTCTTTTCGTCGCCCTCAGCTTTTTCGTCGCTCTTTTCCGACTTCTTGTCGCCAGTCTTTGCTGATTCGGTCTTCTTCTCAGCAGCCGCTTTTTCGTCGCCGGCCTTCTCGAAGCGCACCTTCAGCCGCACGCTGCCCTCCGGCTCGCCCTTGTGCTCGCTCCAGATTTTGCGCGGCTGATCGTCGCTCGTCATCGGAATGTGGTAGATACTGCAATGGAGAGCGAGCTATCGATCTAGTGGTGTCCATGTTGACTGGAGCCACGAAAAGCGAGCGCACGTTCTGAGTGCTTGCATGCAACACCACCGACCTGAACAAGTGGGCACCCTCTGCGGGCACGGCCTCGCCCGGCGGCAGCGTGCAAGTGAGCGTCACCGTTGCCGTGGCGCCCGTCTCCAGTTTACCAACGGCCGGTCGAATGCGGAACATTTTGTTCGACGTGCACTTGACCTTGAACGCGCGTTTCTTGTCGCCGCTGTTGGTCAGCTTCAGCTCGACGGTGCTGCCGTCGCCGGCGAATACGATCACTTCGTCTGGGCTGGTCGTTAACTTGAATGAACCCTTGGTAGTCGGCATTGTAAGCAGTGTGCTCGATCGAGGCTGCTATTGTTGCTGTTGCTGTTGTGCGTGCGTGTGCTTTGATTGCTGCGCTGCTTGCTCGATGATGATGATCGCACGCCAGACACAGCCGAGTTTTTGTGTGTGTTCGCTTATGGGAAAATGCGCAGGGTTGTTGAGAAAACAGTGGACGGATGCTGCGTCACTCGCCCATTTATACAGTGCTGCGTCTGTGCTAATTGCCCAATTATTGGTGTTAAATGGCACGCTCTGCTGTATTGCTGCACAACACGAGAGCAATTAAATTCGTGATTTTTGAAACTTAACAGAGCCGCAACACGAAAACCGTTTCAAACTTTTATTATTTGCACCAAGGTACAGCTACTTTTCGTTTTATTTCGGTTGTTTGATAAGACTAAATAACCTTTGGTTTTTGCTTTGTGGGCTGCGGACTGACACCGCGAGGGCTGGACACTGCTTTTGCGGTTTCGCCCGGTAAAGAGCGAAGACCGCGGCGACCCCGGCCTCGTCAGTTCGACAATACAAGAAGTTCGCTGTGTGCGGTTTCGCCAGGTAGACGCATACCGCGGTGCCCCCTGGCTCGTCAGTGCGACGGACACCAGGCAGAACTGTCGAAGGTGTTTTACCACGGACAGATCTTATAGTTTGGGTAAAAAGTAAAAAGGTAAAAAGGTAAAAAGTCGCCAGACCACACAATCTCAAATGGTAAAGGGGTGGTAATGGCAACACGAAACATCAGCCAGCCCTCGTTTTTAACAAATATGCTTGGGTTGGCTTGTGGTCACGCATATATGCGTAAAAACGATGTTATACGTCAGTTTTTGCTTTGTGGGCTGCGGACTGGCACCGCGAGGGCTGGACACTGTTTTTGCGGTTTCGCCCGGTTTTGCGAAGACCGCGAACACCGCGGCCACAACAACGAACAACACCACAGTCCGCAGCCCACAAGCAAAACCTGACGTATAACATCGTTTTTACGCATATATGCGTGGCCACAAGCCAACCCATATTCTTCGGTAGTAATCCCAACTGTAATTTGGGTCTCAAAATGCAAAATTCGAATTCAACCCATCAGCGCGGTTCGAATGTACCTATTTTTGCGACTTTCATATTTTCCTGCCGCATTGGAATTTTTTTAAATTAAATAATTTTTTTTGCAAATACCGGTAAAGTAAAAAAACGGGATTTCAGCTTTATTAAACCCCAGGCAAGAGTTTCTCTTGTCACGTGATTTTGCTTTTAACCAATCAGCGCTTTACGTTTCTTTGCGGGCTCCAACCACTCGTTGTTTTTCGTATCGATTTCCCTCGCACCATTCAGTGCGTATTCTTTTGTTAGATTTCGTTCTTTAATGTTTTTCCTTTTCTCTGCCAGCTGCTTGTGCCCTTGAGAGAGAGCGTGTGGATCGGATTTTGTGTTATTTGCACCCGCGCGCAAGTTTCAGGTTTTGTTTTCAAGTTGTTTTTTGTTGACATTTGTCGTCAGTCAAAATTTGGAACTCTGCGGTTGGGCGTCGTCGAATTGAAGAAGTAAAACGGATTCAGTAAAATTCTGATAAGTTCTTTTATTGATCGATCAGTGATCAACAACAGTGATCATCAACAACGACAAAAAAAGCTAGCGGTCAAAAATTCTAGTGAGATTAAAATAAACGAAATACCAATCCTCAAGTTGAAGGCAGCAATCAAAAAAGGGTCGCACTAGCTAGACTGTCTGCCCGCCCGCATATTGTCATTTTTTTATGTTTCCGACTCAATGCCTGTGGAAACGTAGAAAGGAAATTAGTTTCAATCTTTTAGGAAACTAGTTTCAATCTTTTTGTGGCAAGTCAAAATAGCCTAAGTGATTCGGTCTATTATCGGCGCGCATTGAGTCTCGGAACCAAAATAAAAAATAATGCATGGCCAGGAGACATGATCAAAAGACACATGAAGCGGTGGTCACTGAGAAGTGGCAAATGTGATTGCACAGCGAAAATGTTACGGAAATATTTTCTTGTATCTAATGAACGTGTGCTCCTGCATGTGATGCGTGACCGTTTCCATGTCCAGTTTTTGTTGCAGCGTGGTCGCGTCGATCAGCGTAAACTCGCGCACCATCTGAGAAATATAACAGATACAAACAGTCTATGAACATGAACACATCTGTGTCTTCCATGAACACATGCACTTTCACTTTTCGGCATGCACACATACAAACGCTACGACAATGTCAACAGAAAACAAGTAAAAAAACGTGACGCACGTCGTGCACTGGCAGGTCTCTGCTGAAGCTGATGCGGCCAATGTCTTTCAGCGTCAGTCTGATGTTTGTGCCGCTCACCTCGCCTTCCTCAACTGTAACGAAACCTGTAAAAATTAATGCGACTTTTAATTAAAAAAACTACAGAATTACAACGCAGTTGCTTCCATTTGAACGCACCATTATTCATGACGGTTGTCAACGCCACAATGTTGGTGTTGTTCTTGACCGCCATGAATCCATACTCACTGTGTAATTCTTTCGCTTCGTTGATTCCGAACGCAAACGCACTGAAATTCTGTCAAGTTTTATTAACATAACGAATACGAACTTGCTTAGTTGGCATTTTTTAAATTTTCTGAAATAACATTTGTTTTTATCTTCAATGTACATTCAGAGATGTGTGAAAAACGTTTTTCTGACTAAATTTTCCGATCTCCAAAAAACTGGCTTTTGTATTCAGTATCTCGCTTTTGGTTAAAACAATTTTAATACTTTAAAAACCAACTGCTTCCGTTTGTGCGCGCGCATAGTTTAACATTTGAAAATTTTTAAAACATTTTGAAAATATCAAACACAGAAGTTGTTTTTCAAACCTACGTGTAATTGAGCGAAGCAGCACCGAAGCGAGGCTTTGCGGCAATGCTGAAATCGATTTCTTCACCGTACGTGAACACGGGAATGGTGGGAAAGCGCGCCTTGCCTGAGTGATCCGATCGCCAACGACCGAGAATCCATCCCAGCTGTTGCAACTCATCCGGCAGCAATCTCGTGTCATATTCTGCAAACATTCGTTTTGTTAGCACGGATTACGAATGCATGTTTAATGCTCGTTAACATATTTTAAAGTAATAGGTCAGTTAGATGGTCTATAGGGTTTGTTTGCACAGGGGTTTACAAATACATGTACAAAAGAACCCCCAAAGACCCAAAGCTTAGAAATTTTTTCAACAAAACTTGTGTGCAGCAAGCGTTTTGGTGAATAAGCATGATTAAAAAATCAAGAAAAAAGCAAATGCAAGCGCGTTTCTTTGCGAAAGCAGTTTGTTCGTTGGCGCCCATGTACTAACCGCGTGGCAGGCGCTGGCCGTTTGCTTGATTGCGACCGCAGAGGCCACAGCGTTTCACACAATGCTCTTTGACGTAGTCTGACGAGAAACACAACGAGAACTGACTGCCGACCCAGCTGTCACAACTGGCGTCCAAGTCGGCACACTCCGGCGCCACGGTCGTCCTTGATTGCTGCTGCGCCGGCGGCTGCTGTAGGAACGCAGACTCAAAGTCTGCAAACCCAATGGCCTATGCTTTGATTTAGCTGGCGGCAGAAAGCGGCAGTGGTTCAAATTCAGAAAACTTTTTTGAACGCATGTACAAGCAAAAGCTATGTTTAAGCCATCAGTTGGCAACAAAACTGAACTATAAAAGTTGCAAAAAACACACACGCGTTAAACGAAAGCAATAATGAAAGCTGGACTTCGCTTCATCTTCTCAGCGAATTTTTGCGTAACCGCTAACTTTTCGCATCTTCGGACGTTGCTGGCTATTAAAACGCGTTTGACATAACGCAATGCAATTTTAGTGGAGATTTCAGAAGTTACTTGAACCGCCCGTGACTTTAAAAGTCGTTACTGCAGCAACTATACCCACAGTCTAAGTCCAGCATATCCAGCAGGATGATTTGTTGGTGATCGTGATGCATGCATTCTATGCAACCGAAACTCCGCCTCTCCACAGCAATGCCTACACAGAATGCATGCATCAGCTAGTTGGATACGTACCGTAAAGTCTTGCATATAAGGTCTCCTTATATCAATTTGAAAATCAAAAATTTCTGAAAAAAGTGGAATTTTGTGTGACAACCTTATAAGTGGGAGGAGGTCTTATAAAGCGAAGATTAGGAATTCCGGGCCTTATAAACGGGGTGGGATTTCGACCAGGTTAAAAATTTAAATTTTTTGGTTTCCCGCCGTGTGACACTCCGCCCACTTTCAGGTGGGGGTCTTATAAGTGGGAGGAACCTTATATGCAAGACTTTACGGTATGTTATAGAGTTAGACTGTACAGCGACAGATCTTTTTTAGTTACTCAGCGTCAAGATGCAACTGCAAGATTTAAGGAAAATCAAAATGCAACTAGCTATTGACAAAATCTTAGTAAAAGCACTTTGAAGATGTTTTGGTACAGTAACATAATAAAGCAGCGGCTCCGCATGACGCGAATGAACATATTGGTGGTTAGTTGGCCCACAAAATTATACTCTGTCTCAAAAATTAGTGAACCTGAACCACAATCTAAAATTTTTTTGCAAGTTTACATTTAAAAACCGCTCACTTTTTTCTTGGTGTTCCTTGCGATTGTCGGTGCGATCACGTGACGACTGTGCATTTTGCTTCTGTTGCAGTATGAGACATTTGTTACACGCCCGGGGGCAGTTTTCAATGACATATTCGTTGTTGGTGCAGTACTGACGCCATGCGGTACACGAATGGTGTTTGTCGAGGCAAACTACGATGAGCAAAAACTGCTGCATGTGTTACAAGTGCACAAATTGTTTGCAATTTTAAGCATGGTTTATATAATAAATCAAATGTGAATCGATTAAATTTTAAATTCACATGCGGTACTTCTGAAATGGTGATTTCTTATTACCATCGTAAACTGAAAGGCTATAAGGAGGTCATTTTAAATTAAAGACACAAGAACAACTACGGTATGGCCGATTAAACATGGCAGCTTTTTTCAGGGTTCAAGGAGCGCGCGAATTTTGAATGTAAGAAAAAAGACGCTCAGAAATCAAATTGTGTGCCAAGTTTGACGCGTTTTTTTTAACTAATGGATCATCCGCGCTATTCTGTTCATTCTTTTCCTGTTGCACACATGATTGGGAATTATGTTTGCATTTTTGAAAAAGACAACTCCTAGTCTGCGACGAATCCCGCCTTGATGAACTGCCTCCTTTATTCGGCCATACTGTATTCGAAAATCAACCATCAGAAAAGTCCAACGAAAACTATAGGAAAAACTGGGGAACTTATAAAGCCAGAACGCGTTTGTGGTGTTACTGTAATACTGTTGACGCATGCGAACATGATTTTTCCAGCCGAAGTATCCCCGTGTTCTCCGTCATATAAAGAAAAATGGAAATACAGCACTGACGTTGAGCAGAAGCGTAGTGAAAGATGGCGAACACGGCAGCAGCTAAAAAACAGCAAATCCTCGTCTGCAGCATGTTCAGTTCGTTTCCGTATCAAGTACCTGAAAAAGTAAAACTAAATGTCGATGTTTAGTGACAACTTTTCAGTGTAGACATCTGTTGCCATTATTGAAAAGGTTAGTGTTTTAAAACTCTGTTTTCCGTATCACCATTGCACACGGGTGTGTAGTTGCATCTTTGAAACACACACATTTATTTTTAAAAGCGTCTACAAGCAAAACAGCGTCATTCATGTTATTAACAGTTCATTCACTTACGTTTAGAAAATTACTTGCGCCCTAGTATTCGCCAGTCAATAAACCAAGATAGTTTTTACTGAACAAAATATAAAAAATACAGACCAATTTAATTAAGAAAACCGGTATCGGCAAGTGATACAAAAGAATTTAAAAACGATCTCTGTATGAGAATGATTGGGTTACACGAAAATGATCAAAATAATTCACAAAAAGTGAACTGTTGATATCATTTATTGATGAATAAAATGAAAGTGTTGTCAGTAAAGGTTCATATTGTCAAGCAGAAGTATCCACAACAACAAATTGTTACGTAAAACGTTCATTGTTAGTGAACGGACTTTTTATGCGTTCAAAAAAGCGGCAAAAGAAAGAAAACTTGAAGAAAAGGAAATTCATTGCGTTTATTCTTCGTTTTCGATTTATGTTTTGACGTGCAAAGAAGACATCTCTTTGTAATAAATTGTTCTTCACTTGACGACTACTTTCAACGAAAGTGTTTGTGTCCAGTCCACTGTAGCATTCTTGTAATCATTTCAAGAAAACTTTCTTCGGTGCTGAACTATTTGACATTTTTTTAACGTACGTTCACCATCAACGTGCACATACGATGTGCTGCGCGCATGAAAAATTGATCGAATCCTGAATTTTTAACCCACATAAAGATTCTTCAACACATTTTATGTATATTGTTGTTATTCATCAGCATCGCAGGGTAAAACAACACCAAACTATTGTCAACAAAATAAGACATCTTTATCAATCAACAAAGTCGCGGCAATGTTTACTGAAATTGAACATCATTGACCAAAAAACATAAGAATATCCAAAAAATGATTAAACGCAGTTAGTATCTAAAAAAGCTAAACATTGTGAAAAAATTCGGCTAAAAATCTAGCACAAATTTTGTGTCAATATTCGGGTGGTGCCGAGCCAATACTCCTTGCAGGCCCCCTTGCCTGCAAAGCGAGCCCACTACCGCTGCGCTATTGACGATGAGAGTGAAACGGCGTTAACAAAACAGGTGTACCGTAATTAGGGCAAAAATGCAGTTCGTTGCAAGATCAGCAACGATACGGGCGCTGCGTGGCGGCCATCTCTGATCTGATTGGATGCACATTGAAGAAAAAAATTGTTTCAATGTTTCGGCGAGGCGACGCGAACGTAATGCATCATTATTAAAACAGCTGCATCTGCAGTTCCGGTGCTCCTCCTCCATAACACAGGAAAGAAAAAAATGCAAAAACTAAATTGATCATTTTCACGTTATCAAAAAGGCTTGGCTTAGGATTAGGATTAGGTTTAGGATTAGGAACCAACAACGACTCATTACAAACAACCTCAGATCAAAAATCAAAAAAAATTACTTTTAAGAATGTATACAAATCCGAAGCGAAACTAGGAGGGTTTGAAAAAGTGAAAATCCCATTTTTTTAAATAAAATAAACAAATAAATCTTGAATCTTAAATCTTTTTAAAACTTTTTTTAATTAAAAAAAAATCCAAAATGCCAGAGGAAAATCGGCCGGTCGACAAAAATAGGTGCATTCGAAATAAATGCGAACCGCGTTGACGCGCTGAGTTCGAATATTGCACTGTGTTCCATAGTACTCGAGACGACGGCTGCCCTTCTTTTCTAAAATCCGCTTCAGATAAAACACGCTCGTTGTCGGACATTGCTAAAACGGATCTGATTCAAATCTTAGTTCTAAAGCCTAATCCTAAGCCTAACTTGATCCCAACCTATTCCTAACCTGCTAATACTACAAATTATCCAGGACGACTATAGATAGATAATAGCTGAGCCGAAAAAACCTGTCTGATAGAGATAGATTCGAAAATTTTGGGGGGGGGGGCCGCCCCCCCAGGCTCCCCCCTAGAACAACTATGAACCGGTGTGATCATGCTGACGACACGAGGCGAAACAGCAACGAGCAACCAGACGAAGTTACGCTTGCAGTGGCAGACAGTGCAATTTCGACCTTTCGAGACCCTGAAAAACGATGCATAAATGTGAGTTCTCTGCTTCTATCTCACCTTAGCGGCATCGGAATTTGTTGAACTAGCCTTTGCGACGCTCAAGTACTTCATTGATCGAGTCGATCATCACTCACCAAGGCTGAAAACAGTCGATAAATCGATCCAGAATACCACCTGCAGCGTTGAAGACTAAGTGACAAGGTAAAGTCAAAGAAAATTTTTGTTGAACTTTCGAAAAATTATGCCAAAAACGGCATTTTCAGGGCACATTAAAGAAAAAATTTCAAAAATTTAAAAAAATAAAAATAAAAAAATGCTCATTTTTTTTACTTAAAAAAATTTTTTTTGACCGTTACATCTCTAACCATACCCCCCCCTTCGAAAATTTGTTTGGGCCCACGGTGTCTTTGATATTGATTACCGAAGGAGAAAGCAAATTTTTGAGGGGTGTGCTGACAATTTTTCAGTGGGAGTATGTCAATCATGGTACAGTGGCACGACACGCCGCCATGCCATTTGGAAGAATATCTAAATTGTGTTTTTCTTTTCGTCGTGTGTCGTCAAAGAACTCGTCAGTAGGGTTGTTAAAAAAAACAAAAATCGTCATTTTTGTTTTTTTTAATTAAAAAAATTCAAAAATCAAAGTTGTGCTAAATCAACCAGGGAGTTCGAAGAACCACATTTGATGTGCAATCGCCTCCCGAATGACTCCCGTATGGCGGAACTTTCCAGATTTTGTTTGGGTGACCTCATTTACCCCTTTTCCAAACCGTTACCACACCTCTTGTGTTTTGACCCCCATAACGTCACTAATTGTCCCCAGCCCAAGTGCAAATACACATACCGGCTTGAAATTCGATCAATTCTGATGATGTGTCGCGACGGCAGGACACGAACAGCAACCAGACAACGTAACGCTTGCAAACGGAGAAGCTCGGACGCTCAAATTTAGATTGCGAGGCGAATCGTCACCTTATCTGCATCGGAAATGGTAAACCAACCTTTGGGACGCTCAAAAACTTCACCGCAGAATAGATGTTGTTGAAGCCTGAAATCAGTCGGTAAAACGGTCCAAAATTGACTGCTCACGGTTTTACGAAGTAAAGTCAAAGAAAATTTTTGTTGAACTTTCGAAAAATTGTGCCAAAATTGAGGTTTTCAGAGCATATTAGAGGAAAATTTTTCGAATTTTTTTAAATCGGCTTTTTTAATCACTTTTAAAAAAATTTTGATTTTTGTTTAACAATCCTACTCGTTAGGTTGTGTGTCATGTTTAAGGTCAGTCAGTGCAATTTATAGGTTTTAGAGAAGACAAAACGTTAACTAACTGAACTGACACTTTTGAGGGTTCCTAGCAGTACCGTGGGCCCAAAAAAATTTTCGAGGGGGGGGGTATGGTGCCGTGGGGGGGGGTGCCGACCAAAAAGTGAGGGGGGGGGTCCAACCTATGGTAACGTGGGACCCCCCCCAGGGGGGGCCCATGGGGGGGGGGTGCATTTTTTCAAAATTTTCTGTGGGGGGGTCCACCCCCCCCCACCCCCCCATGAAATTTTTTCGCTCAAATTTGAAAGGAAAAACGCTAAATTTTGCTGCAAAATCTTTGAAATTACAATGAAGATGGTCAAGTTATCATATATTCAGCTTATATTATGGACTTTATAGACAAAAAATCATGATTTTCGAAAAAAAATTTAGGGTGTGCAGAAAATTTTTGGGGGGGGTGTCCGCCAGACAAAATTTCATGGGGGGGGTGGGGGGGGTGTCGGCCAAATTTTCGAGGGGGGGGGGTACGATGGGGGGGTGCCCGGTTTTAGGGGGGGGGGTGGCACGGTGCCCCCCCACCCCCCCCCCACCCGACGGTCTCGGGTGCTCTGGGGGGGGTGTACCCCCCCCACCCCCCCCCGCCCACGGTACTGGTTCCTAGTGTAAAAGTTTGAGAGAAAAATAAAAAAAAATGAGACGCCGGTGCCGGTTCGAGTGAAATGTCGGTGGTAAGCAGCAAAAAAACCGGTTTTGAAATATGTTGTTGTTGCTTATCACATTTCGCACACGACACACACACAACAGAGTGCATTTAGCTGCTGAAAACACAAGTTCACTGTCGTTGATTGAACTGCACGAAGGTAGGTAGATGGGTATCACTTTCGAAGTTGAATTTTCGATGTGCCCAGCCAAGTCAATTTTTTTTGTTTTTGTGTCAGTTTGTATGTGTAAATCTCGTCTGTCGCATCGCTCCATTCCGTATTGTTGATTTCCAGAAATTCCGATCTTTTTTAATTGCGACGAGCGATAAAAGTTTCTGAATCTGAACTTCAACCGGAAAACTTGTTCACTTTTTCATGAACGAAAATTCGATTTTTGTCAGATTTGACTTTGATGCGCGTGTGTGTGCCTGTTAAGCTTGTGTGCTGCCTGCTGCATGAGCGTGGTGCGTCAGTTAAGTGTAGGGCGCTGCACTAACCAGCAACCACATGTTTCCGCGTTTCCAAGTCTGGGCACGTTGCTGTCTGTCAGTCACACTTTACTCAGTCCGTCAATAATGCGGCACATGAAAAATCCGTTGCTCAGCTCACTGAGAACAGCCAGTTTGCGTGGTGTTTACGTGAACGTGAGTTTTGAAGTTCCACGCGATGACGCAATCATATAACCATCCATCGTTCTCACATCATCGTGTGCTCCATTCAGCCATTTATGTGTGTGTGACAGTTTTTGCGCGGAACTTTTTGTTGTCGGTCATACATTTATGCATAAAAGCAGCACAGTTGTTGTGCGCTGCATTTTGAGTTTTTTTGCATTTTCAGGCACAAAGGGAAGAAATACGACGACGCGCGTACACTGCTGCGACCACGAACCAAGCGTCTGTGCGTCTATTTTTCCTTCGACGACTCAGTTCTGCAGTGGCTTCTATTCTTTCGCTATTCAACCCGTAACTTGCTGTTGTGTGTGTCCGTCTGTGTTCTGTTTCGGCACCGCAACACAACACGAGCGAGCCCCGGTTTTTTCATTTTTTTCGTTTGAATATACGAAGGACAGTGGTTGGTCTGACTTGCGTGCACACGTCGAGGGCAATTGTTGTGCAAAAGACACCCGTGCGGTTACGACACGATTACACAGCACACGATCAAGGCAAGGCAGCGTTTCCTGCTCCATATTTGCTTCGCTCGTTCAGTAAACGTGACTTTTTGTGGACTTCTTTGTCTTGTAAAATTTATTACGCTAACCGACAAGAAGTTTTAATTCGACCGCAGCAGCCAACGCAATAAATTAGGTGTTGGCTCTGCACTCGTGTGTTTGCCGACAGACGCGCCACTTCATTGATTGTATTCAGCGACAAGAATCCGACCAGGCGTGGCGATCATTTTTGTTGATTTCATGGGAATTATTCTGTAGTGAGATTTGATTTAAATTTCCACACGTTTTTGCGCACCGTTTTGTGATCGTGCCCTGTCGACGACGACACCTGTGTCACCCTGTCGCCGTCACTGT
Source organism: Theristus sp. LFF4_11 (assembly GCA_030248135.1). NCBI lineage: Eukaryota > Metazoa > Nematoda > Chromadorea > Monhysterida > Xyalidae > Theristus > Theristus sp. LFF4_11. The sequence continues at coordinate 129,818 of JASANC010000960.1, read as the reverse complement.
TCGTGGTGACATTCGTTGCCTGGTGGAAATCAAGGGGCAACAAAACATCTCCCGCCAACGAGCAGCATTCTGCGGCGTGCAAACACGGTGAGCCTGTTCAGGAGAGCACAGCTGGCCGGCCAGTGCAGTCTGCAGAGCACTGCGCAGCATTCGCATCGACCGACCGTGGCAGCTCCGTGGCCGACTACGTGCGACAGTGCCAGCTCGCGTCCGTGGCGCCGAATCAGTCATCTTCTGACACATTCTCAGAAGAACGCTGTTCCCCCCTGAGTGCACTCATCAACAGCGACGCTTTTATTTGTGTCGACCATCAAGGCGCCACCACAGCTGCTGCAGCTGCAACATTTGCTTGCCCACGACAAGCTGCTTCCAATTCAATCACTGCCGATACACAGCCGCGAGGCGACGACGATTTTACTTTCAACAGCATGGATGAATCAGGCATCGCTGATGTGCATGGCCCTGAAGGTACGTCCACGCTGAAAAGCCACTGCTTGTGTCACGTTCACGTTCAATTGTTTCCTTTTCCTGAAGAACATGGTTGATAATTATACAGTCGAACTCTAAATTATAGGGAATCAGCTGATTCGTTGGTGGTTACGGTATGCATGCTTTCTGTGCAAGCCAAACTTCGGCCCCTCAGCAATTTCTGCACGGAAAGCATGCATATCGTGATCACCAACGAATCGGCAGATTCCCTATAATTTAGAGTTCTAGTGTACCTGAATCGTTATCTTTAAAATAGCAAATGTCAGCCAGTTGTATCATTAGCAGCAGCTGCACAGTGTGGCGCCAGCCGATGGCTTTTTTGCTTAATATTTGTTGACATTACTGTCACGTTGAACGTTTAGTTTTGTTGTTTGAATCAAGATTGACGCGGAGCACTTGTGCTGTTCATTATCAGCGTTTTTCTCTCTTGTCTCCCTGCTCCCTTTTGGTAATAAGCAGTCACTTGCTTGTCACGTCAACTTTGGTGCCGCAGACCACCTTGAACAAGTTTCATTTTTTGAACGCACAGAATATTGGCATTGAATAATGCGCGCTGCGTTTTTTCTCGTATTCGGATGGTGATCAGACGATTGCATAAACATTGTTTTTTGCTGATTCAAATCAGTGGCTGAATCTGTTTGGTTTCTGATGCAAAATCAGAGTTTGTTATCTATCAATGTCATTGATTTCAGTTTAGTGTTTTTAACGTGCTAGTGCTCGTGTTCATCGGAACTGTCATTCTTAAAAAAGGTTGCATGTTCATGTTGTTTTCACTTTACAAAAAAATCGCGTAGGAAAGGCTGATTACAAAACTTGATAAGAGACTGCAAGACGTTTTTCTTCCATCTGTCAGCCGTTTTTTGTTGATTTTAAAACTAATAACCCGAAAGTTATCTGGCTCGTAAATCAGCCCACAAAACGGTCAGTTTTGTTTACGATGTTTTTAAAAACAGCAATTGTGGGAGGCACCCGTTTTCGGCAACATTGACAGCACAAGTTTTAAATGCAATAGTTTTTGTGGCATCAGTTTGAAAATACTAACACATTTTCTGATGATCCAACAAGCGATGTTCAACATCAACTTGCTGTTTGTCTGAAGGCACTGCAACCTTTTGCCATATTTCCTTTCAATTTGGGTGCGCTAAAATTCGTGAAAGTTACGTTTTGTGAAAGCCCGGGCCTTTAGTGCCACTGCATTTCGTCGTTTCACGCTTTTTTCAGTTTTTTGCTCCCTGCACAAAATAGGGGTTGTGTCGCCGATGAGGGCATTTTTTATTTGAAGAGGAAGTTCATAATATAGTTGTGTCACACTCACAAAAGAGCATCTGTGCGACGTTCCTTCACATCAAGACCCCGCAACTTTGTTTCCTGTTGTGCTGTGTGTGCAACGCTGTTGAAATCAGATGGAAATAAATTGTTGCAAAACGTTTAGTTTCACACGAGTTGAATGCAAATCACGAGGTGCATTTCAGGTGCAAATCACGAAGCGATGTCAGTCTTGGTGGGTGTTGAGCAGGTGCAGTGTCCCCTGAACGCAGACGGCTCGTTGTCGGTGGCGACGTTGCACGCCGCGTTGCCGGGCGCCGCCGGCCTCTACTGTCTGCGCGACAAACAACGACTCGCGCTCAGGTGCTCGCACACGACAGACACACTCAGTATCCAATCTTATTGCCATGATCAATGATCACAAAGTTTACAACTGACAAAAAACAAACAAAATAGCCCCTTGCTTGGCCACAATTGATTCAGTCCCTGCAGCTGATCATAATGCAGCAACTGTGCTGTGTACATTTTGATCTTTGTCAGTTCGAATGATCGTATTACGTTGATTTCCGTGTCAGATTGCTGTGAAGTTCAGGCCTTTCAGAAAAACTTTCAATGGGTTTTTCAGTTCTTTGAAAGCTACTTTGTCTTGTGTTGCAGTTTTCTCTGCGTGAACAATATTTAAAAAAAGCAACAACTGTGCAAGGAAGAGTAAATTGCGCAAAACACAAAAAAGCAGCAGCTTTTGAAATTTTGAATTGATCATCGTGCGTTCATTGACGTGTTCCAGACCATTTGTTGCGGGGGGGGGGTATTTTCTCGCTTGCAAAAAGTGACGTAATGATTCATATATCTGGTAATTTTTCCGAAAATAAATGAATTCCGTTCGGAAAGAAAGAAATGAACATGTTTATGTGCTCAATTGTGTGTATGGTTGAAACAATGAGCGTTTAGTTGATTGTTGTTTGGAGTGTTATGAACTTGATAAGACAGATCATAACTTTCTCAAACATTTCAATTCAGGATCGAGCAGAATGCGGACGGCAAGGAATCGAAAATCATGCCACCATCAGAAGGCTGGTCGAATCAAACGTACTTTGTGTCCTGTGCGTTCTTTGTTGTTTGAGGGGTTCACGGCGTTATCAAGTTCACAACAATGGGTGGCAATATAATGGGAAAATCTGGAAAAACGTGATGTGGCACTTGATGAACGACGTTTTCGGGCTTGTTTGTTGTGACCTGTGCGAGTGTTTTGCAGGCTGTCCGGTTTCAGGAAGCATGTTTTCGTGAGTTTTCCATTGGCGTATTGCATGTTTCAGTGAGCGCGCCGCGTGTGCATTGCGGCCACTGCTGTCTTTCGTCCGAGGACATGTACGCTCGATACGAGAAGGCAACCAGCTCGTTCCGCCAGTCCATCCAGGATGTGGCACGTCTGATGCACGACGACTTCCCTGGTACGCCCACTCGCTCTGTCCGTGATGCTCTCGGAACAAACTGTCTGCTCAAACTGTGCTTCTCATTTACATTGTTTCCATACACACTGTTGTTCGTTGCCATCACTTGTGGCCCATTGGTGTTGTCACATTTTCAGAGTGCTGTTCATTGTTTGTAGTTTAGCCAAGAGAATGTTTTAACGCAGGCGGCGCAGACCAACTGATGCAACAAGCTGCTGGTACTCTCGCAAGCACACCAGTGAGTGAAACGAATAATTCTAGTCTCAAGTTCAATTGATCTATTTTTTGTTTGTTGTGTTTTTTTGGTGACTGATAAAAAATTGTTCAGATTCAGAAATCCGCCAGTGCTAATGAAGCGATCCCTCGTAAAGATTCGGCGGCTGAAAAGCGGTTGGTTTTTTATTTTTTTTCTGGCTTGGCGCATAAATTACTATTACGATGTTGCTTATTGCTCGCGCAATGTTGGTGATTTCTGAGCGTTTTCAACTGCTTTTGAATTGCTGCAATTGCATATTTTTCCAACGGAAGTTTTGAACCGCTGTTTTTGCGTCAGCCTGCACGAGTGCGTTTGAAAAATGTTGAGAAACTTCTCAAGTTTTCGAGACCAGTTTTTGAAATGTTACGAGTGTCCGAGTCGAGTGTGTGTGTGGTCGTAAATTTCGGTTGCATAAAAAGAATGTTGTTGACTGTGGGGTTTGGGGTGATGGGTATGAATGGTCGATCACTGTTGATGGCAACAGACGATCCGGGCTGACAGAAACTGCTACTGCTAAGATTGCGGGGGCTGTGCTGTTTGCTGCTGCAAAACACGTGAATCCGACGCCACACAGGCTGCGTCATGCGTGGCCTTTTCTTGCTAACGAACGACGATGAAATTCAAACGCTTTTGAATATTTTTATAATTTAATTGATGTGACAACCAACCGATTATGCTGTGTACTACACATGCAATGAATCTTTTATAAAAGCAAATCAAATATGATAAATGTGTGGCGTGTTTATACAGTAAATTACGACAGCAAAGTTGTGTGTCTCGTCTGTCTGGGTTCGCTCTTGTTTTCTCTTCTATTTTTAGTTGACACGCTCGACTGTTGTTGAACCAATAGAATGTCATTTGGTGCACACGACTACGCTTCACAGCATGCCTCTTTGCTTCATCAACACAGTTTCAGTCTTAGTCACAGCGTTTTTATCAACGCTCTCGATCTTTCGATTGTGACTGCTGATCGTCAAGTGTCAACAGCAGCCGCAGTCGACAGTTTTTTTACCGACCGTTTTTTAGCTGTTTTAGTGCGATATTTTATCAGGGGCAACGCAAAGCAACAGAATTGACATTGCAGTTGGTGTGAGCGGGGGTGTGCGACGGGGTAAAAAAAACCGTCATTTTGTTCGTGTGTTTGCGAGTATCTCATGCAGTGCGCAAGTGGTTTCACATAAACGTTGCTGTTGCTTTCGCATTTTTTTGGAGTCAGAGTTTTTTGTTTGTTGTCACCACAAGCATAAAATGCTAGTGCGACTCGGGCGAGCTGTCAGTGATTTTCTGTGGTGGTTTTTTGGACGCAACAATGGCGAGCGACAGATCAAAGCGGGCGTTCACATTGGTGACCACGTGGACGGGGTTGTGCAAACGGACAGCTTTGATGTGCCATCGGAATATGAACGGTCGCCAGACTCGATTGTTGTTGGCTATGCTTGACTGACAGAGCAATTGAAATGAATGAGAATGAAACTTGTCATAAGCAAACAGCTTAATAGCACATACGAAATAAGTCTGTCAGTTCTTGCAAATCTTTAGTTTATTTTTGTTTTTTAGGGTAGCCGAACTCGAAGACACGTTATCCGAGAAGGACCATCGTATCAGAGAATTGGAACGAAAGTGAGATGGGCGACAATTTGCAGACTGTTACAAAACCTTACAAAAGAACACTTCAGTTGAGCTTTTCGTTGTTCAGGATCGACGCGCTGCAGAACGTGACGGCACGGGTGTCAGCCGTCACTCAACGTCAGCGACAAGAAAGCGAATCAGAAATTGGCCAGTTGCACAATCGGTTGGTGTCTGGCTCATTCGGCTTGTGTTCGATTCGGCAACTTTGATTTTTGAATTTTGATTATTGCTGTGCAACGTTATTTGTGTCTTGGATTCGATTCACAATCTTTTGCGCATCGCTTTGTTGGCGGTTCACAATGTTTTAATTGTCCACGTTTCTGCTGAGGCATGTTGTACGTTCGCACATGAAAAGTATGGCCAAAAAGTTCAATAGTTTTCGCTGCCAGCCTGACTGGCTCAGAGAGGCACAATCTGTTTCTATATCATATGTGACCATGTGATGTATGCATTCTGTGTCGACATTGCTGTGGAGGCGGAGTCACATTTGCATAGAGTGCATATATCACGTGGTCACCATCAACCAATCCGCTAACTGCATATAATAGGTGAGGCTGTCACTGCACACAGCTGCATGCTTAGCATTCCATTTCCCCATTGTTGCTTGCTTGCACGTTGCAGCATCCACGGTCTGGCGAACACTCTGACCAATCAACGGCACGAATTGCACTCGAAACAACGAGAGATCGACGACACCCAACAGCGACTGTTTTCGACAAACCAAAAGCTTGCTGAAGCGCAACAACGCATTGCGGAGCTCGAAAAACGGTACATTTTGGTGGGATCGCGAACGATCCATTCCCTTTGCCACTGTACAGCTCTGCTCTAATAAACCAATGCTTCTACAATTGTGTCCTTTAAAATTCTGTATGCTTTCTGTCCTGTGAAATCGTCACTAAACGAAACCTCCAGCACCGCTATCTTCTCACCAAACTAGATGGCTGTAATTGATTTCAAATGTTCACTTGTTCATCCTATTGCGTTAGTATGGCAGCGAGTGCAGATTAGTGAGTTCGTCTCGTCACAGATTGTCAGCGGGCGATGCCGACTCAGAGCGAGTGGTGCAGCAAGTGGCCGTGCCGCAGTGGCACGCGGCGCCACCGTCGTCGTCTGCCAGCGACATCGACAACAAGTCAGCCACTCTCACTTTTGTTCAGCGCCATTTTGTGCCAATTGAATAATGGCGCCCATGATTGCGCTGCTGCAGGCTGGCCGAGTTGCAACGTTTGGCCGACCAAAATGCGATTGCCATGCAAGACGCGCAGACGAACATGCACGAGAAGGAGATCGAAATCGGCCAACTCCACCAAAAGTGCCGTTTTAATGGGTGTATGACGTTTTTGTCGTTGCTTACGGAGCCTGCAACGGTGCGCCATTTCAGGATTTCGGCTCTCGCGGCCACACTGGCGAGTCAGCGGTCGCAGCTGGGCGTGGCGCAGCAGGAGGCAGATCGTGCGTTGGCCGCAGCGCAGGCGCACGTGGACGACAAGGAACACGAGATCAGTGCACTCCATCAGAAGCAAGTGCTGCTTGTTGCGATTGTTGTCAGGTGTACGGATAAAACGCACCGCTGAGGTGCATTGTTGTCGTGTCGTTGACGACTTTCAAGCGACCAGTGTGAGCAGTGAGCAAAGTGCACACGTGCACGGCTGTGCTGTAGGATCGCCGATCTGTGCGGCACGATCAGCACGCAACGCAAGCAGCTGGCCGTCGCACACCAGGAGGCTGAGCACGCCATCGCACAGGCACACGCGAGCAAACACCACACTGAAAAGGAAGTCGGCTTGCTGCATCAAAAGTTCGTTGTTGATGATGGTGATGGTGATCAGAGCTCGGCCGCAGCAGCATACACAATGTCGCTGTGTAAAGTCATAAAGCTCAATCAGACCCATAAACTGCGTACTGCATTGCAAAGCAGGATCTCCACACTGGTCGACGCGCAGACTAGACTGCGTCACCAGTTGGAGGTTGTCGAAAGCGAACAACACCACCAACACGCCATTGTTGCATCACACTCGTGTGCAGCGTTGAACGCGAAAGAACTCGAAATTGCTGAACTGCAACGCAAGTCAGTCTGGTGTGCACGAGTCGCCCACCTCCGCACACAGCCGCCCTGCATCCGCGCAACATCCCACTGACTGTGCATTAATTCGGCTAACGCTCCACAACCCATATTACTCCACTGAATCACCATGCAACATCGTCCTTCACTCCCGTTTCCCGACCTCATCACTGAACTTACCCCGATTTACTGAAGCTGAAATTTTGTTGTTGTTTTTTTACTTTTGCTGCTAAATTTTATTCGTTTTTATTGCAGGATCGCTGAGATGACAGAGTCACAGAACAAACTGCGTCACCAGCTGGATGTGGCGCACCAGGAAACGGAGAGCGCAAAAGTGAACGTGTCTGCTGAGCAGGAGGCAAAGCTGAATGCGAAGGAACACGAGATTGCTGAGATGAACCAGAAGTGAGCGTGCTCGCTGCTGTTTTCGTTCTTGGTTTAAACGCCCATCAGAACTGTCCAGATAAATTGATTTGCACGGATTTTGCCACAATTGCAGGATTGTCAATTTTACGGAGACCCAGAACAACCTGCGTCACCAGCTGGAGAGTGCGCACAAGGAAACGGAGGACCAGAAACAGAAGGTGTCCGCTGAGCAAGAGGCAAAGCTGAATGCGAAAGAGCAGGAGCTTGGCGATCTCCAACACCAGTAAACAAAACCGTTCTCTTCGTTTTGTTTCACGTGATGCAGTCGATTAAAACATTTGTGCCTTTCTTTTCAGAATTTCCAAATTGACTGACACACTTGCGAAGGTGCGTCACCAACTGGACGCTGCAAACCAAGAGACGCAACAGAAAAAGGAACTCTTGGAGGCAGCCGAGATTCGCATATCAAAGTTTGTTGTTTAATAAAGCGTCATAAATAAATTATTTTGGCCTTTTTTTCAAAAAACGTTTTGTCGTGAGACAGCATGTACAATTTTCACTTGATGACTTTTTAGAATGGCCGAATACGCAGACACGGGTGACTCTGAATTGCTTGCGAAGATGAATGCATCAGAGGCACAGAAACAAGAGCTGCTGAACAAAGTGCAACGCCTTGAAACGGAGTCAGTTTCCCTTCCTTCCATTCTTCCCTATTTCAAAATGAATGAAATTCCACACTCAATGAATCGGGAAATGTTGCTTTCCATTCGCAGACTGTCGGCGCTGCAAGAGCTGTCTGAACAGCGGTTGCTCGAAAAGGAGACCGAAATAAGCGAGTTGCAAAAGAAGTGCGTTGTTTAATGTGTGGCACTTTGTGTGGTGTGGCATAGTGCTTCACTTTGTGTGGCACTTTATTTATTTATTCAAGCGCCAATCATGCGTTGTGGCGTTGCAGGATCTCGTCAATGGCAGACACACTGGCAGCACACCGTCATCAGCTGCAAGTGGCGACTGACGAGAATGAACAGCAACGAGCCAGAGTCGCTGCTGAACAACAGTCGGCCATTCACTCGAAGGAAAACGAACTCGCTGAGCTGCAACAAAAGTACGCTGGCTAAGCGGCGCATTTCATCTCTGACAACTCCACTTGCTTTCTTACTTTTCTGGTTTTTTTTATCGCACCTATCTACGTTTTTTTTGCACATGCTCGCTTTCTATTATTTATGAAACAGGATCTCCAGACTGGTGGAGACGCAGAGCAAACTGCGTCACCAGTTGGAGATGGCGCACAGGGAGACGGAGCATGAAAAAAGCAAAGTTCATGCGGAACAACACGAACGCTTGCTCGTGAAAGAGCACGAAATCGCTGAGTTCCAGCGCAAGTCAGTCTGTCACTGGCACAGTGCGACTGCTGATGCCGTCCCGCATGTCCTCTTAATACACTAAATTGTTTACAAAATTACCTCGATCCCACATTTCACCATCATCTGACATTCTGACTTGACCAATCAAAAACCCAATATCGTCCTTATTCCTATAACTATCAAATCTCACACTACGTATTTTCTTTTCAACTACATTCTACCAGCTTTCTTTTCTATTTTCGCATATGGACCATAATTGCTGCATTTGCAGAGTGTCAAATTTGGCGGAGACACAGAGCAAGCTGCGTCATGAGCTCGAAGTGGCGCACAAAGAGACTGAAGATCAAAAGCACAAGTTGTCTGCCGAGCAGGAGGCAAAACTGCGCGAGAAGGAAAACGAAATTGCAGAACTGCAACTGAAGTAAAGTTTGCTAACCTGAACAAGGCACGATAGCAGTTGTTTCATTCGTGAAAATCATTCAAACGAAATGAGATAATCGCTCTGAAATGTGTGTCTGTTTTGTCAGTTCAGTGCAAAACAACATTGTCTTGTTTCAGGGTTTCTTCACTGACTGATTCGCTCAGCAAGCTGCGCCATCAATTGGACGCTGCCCACCGGGAGGCAGACGAACTACGTGCAGCATCGCTGAAACCGTACGTTCACGGTGCTGATTTGTATTGAGTGTTTGAGGATTGCTGTCGTTTGGCAGGGTGCTTGGTTGACGATGTGCAGCCAGCGGTGGTTTGTTCATTGTACCCGTTGTTGTTGTTTCTTGTTGGTTGTTGTTCGACCCATTGTTCGTTGCTCACTGTTCATTGTATTTCAGAACGGGTCAAACTAACGGGTACGTCGAAGAGGAGATCATGCAACAAGCCAGGTTGGTTGTTGGTTAATTATGCTTTAAAACATGCGAAACAGCCGAGGGGCTTCTTTTGTGATTTTGAGCCTGGGCTTTCTGTAACCGTGGTGGAGTGCACTGCAATGGCGTTTTATTGCTGTTGCGTCTGTCAGCGTGCTGCCCTGTTATGTCGTGTGGTGTCTCGCTCAGTGTGACCACGCTTGATGCCGCCCCGGCCGACGCAAACAACAACAACGCCACAGTGGATGAGATGCGTCAGAAGATGAACAAAGCGTTCGAGCGCAAGGCGCAGCTGAAGGCCGAGGTGCACGCACTGAAGACTCAGCTCGACCAGCAGCGCTCGCAGTTGCACGCGCGCGTTGGCGAGTTGGAGCAGCAGCTGAACGATGCCAACTGGCGGTCTGTCTCGCACGTCACGTGGTTACGCTCGGCTGCGTTTGTTTTCCATGCGGCACACTTTTGCACGAAGCAAGCGCCGCCCGACACGTGTGCTGCAGTTGAGCAGCATGTATGTTTCCAACGTGCATGGCACTTTGTTGCAGCGTTGGTGAGCTGCGTGCGGACGTGCAGAACAAGGCGGACGAGCTGCACGCTCTCAACGACCGCATCGGCCAGATGCACGCTCAGCTGGAGCACCTACGCAAACAGAAGGACGATGCGCAGTGGAGGTCGCCGGGTTTTTTTCGCTGAGCTTACGAAAAGTTCTTGCTTTTATTGAAACGCTCTTGCTCTCTGCTCTCTCCTGTTTCGAGTGTTCATTAATTTCGTGAAAGCGCATTGTTATTTGAAAACAAACAGTTCAACTGTTGCAGAGTTGGCGAGCTCGAGGCGGAGGTGGCACGTTTCCGTGTGGTGATGGCTGAGAACGAAGAACGCATCAAGCACCAAGTGAACGCGCACGTTGAACAACGACGGGCCTCGCAACAGGCTGGTCACTCGGACAACCGTTGCTTGGGGTCGTCAGTCACTGATTGGGCTTGTTCTGAGGTGACAAGTGTGTCGAGGTGAACACCAGTTGGCCTGCCAGGTCGCCCAATCTGAGCAGCGCAAAAGTGCTGCGCGTTTTGTGGCGCAGTTGCGTGCATGCCAGCAAGCCCCTGTCGCGATGCGAATCAGTCTGTGTGGTTTTGCGACACAGGCGTGCACACGTTCGCTCTCATGCTCTCATCGTTCATTGCGCCAGTGTCTCACGTGCATGCAACGTCAAATCTCAATTTCATTTTTATGCTTATTTTTTGCAGATGCAATTTGACGACGCCACTGGCGGCGATCTGATGGAGCTGAGCTCAGAGATGCGACGTATGGCACAACGCAAGTATGAAATCGAAACTAAGCTCAATGATGCGCTAAGCGATGCTGAACATGCAAAGAATAAAGTCAGCTGTTTTTGTTCGGAGATCCAACAACAAATTGTTTGCAGTTTTTGCGCGCATCAACCGCAGCATTTTGCTTTTCAGGCGAGCGACCTTGAGCAACGCGTTGCATATCTTGAGAAGGAGCTGTGGATCGCAAATGAGCGGTGCGATTTGTTGAGCAATCATTGCGACTTTCTCGAGTGTTTGTTCTCTACTGACTAAGTGAGAGGAATGTTTTTGCGCTTTGTCAGCAAAGGTCAACTGGAGAATGAAACGGGTGAGAGCGAGCATTTGCGACACCAAATCAACGATGCCACCGGGCGCATCCATTGGCTGGAGGATCAGTGCTCTGGCAAACAGGGACGCATCGACCAATTGGAACGCGAGTAAGTGCTCGAAACAGTCCAATGAGAACCGCACATCACGAAGCTGAACATTTTGGTAAATCCGGTGATTACAATTTTGCGACGACGTCTGACGTGTGAGTGTTTTGCCATCAAATATGAACGTAACCGCGTTGTTACGCAACACAGATGTGCATTGCTTGTTGTGCACAGATACGAGCAGTGGAGCAAATACCGTGACATGCTGAAACGGCAGATGATCGACGCGTTCATGATCCGCAAGGAGCCGTTTGTTGACCGTCACAAGTGGCTGCTCTCAATGTGGTCAGTTCACTGTGTCGTTGCGTTTCGCACTGTTTTGTGTCACGCAAGGTCTTCTTCACCATTCCGCCGCACTGACAGATCTGTTATTTTCCTTTTGTTGCTTCATCGTTCATTAATGTTTCCGTTTGTTTGGTGTTGTTTGTTTTGTTATTGTTTATTTTCGTTTTGAGGTTGTGAAATTCATCCTGCACCAATGGTTGGTTGATTGTCGGTGTTTTCTTCACCGGTCTTCTGTAATCGAATCTTGCACAGCCATAGCGAATTGCCAGTTTGAGGCGAAGTGAACTGCGCTTGCAGTTGCGTTCAGGCGTTCGTGCGTTACATTACAAGCAAGCATTATCCATACCATACATTACGGCATTTTGTAATTCACGCTCCGTTTTCGCCCAGATTCGCCTGAACGCCGCTGCGGAAACTTCCGTTTTTTCCAAAATGTTTAGGTTGAATTTTGTTTCTTTGTAGTTATGAGCCCATCGAGCAGTGCATCAACGCGATGGAGCAACAAGCTGAACAGACTGATGCAGCACAACGGTCATCCGAACAGTACGCAGTTTCATGCGTTGTTCTCTCTCACATGTACACGTTGCTGATTCGTTGTGAAATCAGCATGCGAAAAGGGCACACAAAACTTATAAAAGCGCTCTTTGGGCTGCTGTTCGCTGAACGAAAAACTGCGTTCGCCAATGTTGCTTTTTTCGGTGTCACATTGATTGAAGGGCATCCATCATGTGAGACGTGGCCCTTTTCGCATGCGCCGGTGCTTGATCATGTCCCACGCCCACCCAACTTGCCTTCGCTGCCGTTCTGTGTCGTTTCGTTCCATTGCATCGAGATCGAGACAGCTTGTTTTGATGCGCTTTTTATCATTTGGCGCACTTTTCATAGTTTTGTTCTTTTTCATGCGTTTGTGTTCATGCGTTGAACGTGCTGCATGGCACACGTGAGCAGCGTACCGCCCATCCAGTTTTGTCTCCTGTGTTTGTCCGTCTTGTTTGATTGTGCGCCCGTGTCTCGTCAAACAGCGTCATGCGAAAAGGGCTCATTGACTGATCAGAACATTTTTTGGTCCCCTCTGTTGCCGTTGGACTTGGTAGCAAGAATTCTTTTTAACTTTTGGAAAACCAGCTCTTGTTTCTGCCGGAAGCATTATTGACGACACGATATCTCAAATGTGTTCCATAAAAGAAAGTGCCGTGCCTTTTCGCATGACGGTGTCACATGGAATCGATTGAGCAAAGACACTTGTGTCGCATTGCTTGCCAACAGCATTCGTCAACATGGCACATTTTGTGACGTGTTCTTTGCAGGAACGAGGCAGATTCAAGCGATTACCGGCGTGTCTGGTTTGAATTGGACGCCGACGTCGGCAACGCACAGTCTGTCTATTTGATCGGCTCGTTCGTCAACTGGGAGTGTGCACTGCTGTGCACCATGCATCCGCACGGCAAATACGGCGTATGGATCGACTTGCCCACTGGCAGGTCAGTCGCACCAGTCTCGTTCGTGTTCACGGCGTCACCGAAGCGTGCATTACAGAAATTGAAATTCCATTGCAATGCACGCTCCAGTTTCGCCTGAACGCAGGTTTCACACGCATGCAGCGAAACGATATGACCTGCCATTTGCCACGCTGACAGTGCTGTTTGAATGGTTGTTTTTGTTGAGGTCGTGATTTCATCGATCCATTGCACAAACAGATACGAGTTCCGTTTCATGGCTGACGGTCGTTGGGTAACATCGAACAACTATGGTCGTCAGTACAACGATTTTGGCACTGAAAACAACTGGATGATTGTCGAATGAATGACGAGCATTGGCAAGTGCTTCATCACTCGCACTACTTTGCCATTCTTTATTATGTACTGTACTGGTTATTGTGTTTTTGTTATTGCCGTCTTAATCTTAGTATTGTGCAAAACGATTCCGTGAGCTTAGTACCGGTAGCAGCAGTGTAGTATGTTTTTAGTTATGCTTTGATCATCTTGAGTACGATTTTGAGCCCAATTCAACGATTTTTTTGATATTTTGTCACGCTGATTTGATTAGATTTTTAGTCATTTTATCACTCAACGTTTGATTATTTTTATTTTTATTTTGTGTTATTTTTATTTCATCTCTGTTTTATATGTTTTATAATACTTTGAATTCTGTCCTACCGCCTCACCAGCGCACCGCACACCCCTACGCTCTACTTACCGTTGCACAAATCTTTTCTTGTTGTATTGCTCAATTTTTGTTTTCAATGTAGTGACATTTGTATTTTCATATTTTGATGCAAATGTTTGTGTGCGTTCACGTTTTCGTCTCAAGCACAAACGATGTGAACACCAACCTTTCGGTCTCAACACTGTCATCATTGTCGTATTTTTTAGTGTTTTGCTGTTGTTCGTTCGTGTGAACAGTGTTCCAAGAGCATTATTTTCGGTAAAAATATGGAAGGCATGCCAGTGTTGTGTTGCAAACTGAGTGTGATCCTCTGTTGACTGTGTGAGCGTTCGTATGTTTGTCAAGTATTAAGACAGCCACTGTTGTTTTCAAATATTGTAGTTCGTTTTATCAGATGATTTATCAGCTTGAAGCTACTGATTTATCAGCCGGGGCTGGCATTGCCAGATTTCGGAAGGGGTTTGTTTTGTTTTTGATGACAAATCGCCGCTGGAAACTTGATGAAGCAGCATGAACGGACCTTTCCATGTTGAGTTGTTTTCGTTGTTTCGGTCATTTGCACGACATACTTCGCACGCGGTGACAGGGTTTCTGTAATTTGAGACACAGAAAAACTGCGAATCACCTGGAGTCCACTTCTATCCGTCTTTGAACCACTGTCCCCACCCGACCAAGCTCATGCAGATGTCCAATCATTCGCATTTCATGCATGTTTTGTGCCTGTTTCCTCTGTCCTCTCTGCTGTTTTGCATGTCTGATGATGGTGATGTTGCTGTTCGATTTCTACGAAAACTGAAAATATTTCTGCCAGACCGTGTGATTTGGCACGTTGCTTGAACACTTAGTTTAGCTTTCAGAATTTCGTGCCTTTAGTTCTTGTCCTATGATTGTGGGTTATTCGGTGGTTTCATTTGACACTAAAGCAGAGTTCTACTGTTTTAGAAAGCAAATATGTTACTTAGTTTTGCTCAAACACATGCGTTTCGAAATTGAACGACATTGGTGCAGGCAGACACGCTCTCTGCATCACTGCATGCACCATGCCGTTTTTACGTGTTCTCATTGGCCCATGTTTGCAAATTTGACTTTTTTCTTTGAACCTTTTTGTCGAGTGTTACTTTCACGTGTTCCCCATGCGCGACTGATGATAATCTGTGTATAATCTGCGATAGTTTGCTGGGTTGCTTCATGAAAATGTGCTCATTTGCTGTCTGATGACCACTGTTGAATGTAAAATTCTGTTGCTTAATTCAAAGATGACTTGAAGCTGGTCATGAAGTCTGATTCGGTTTAGCAGACGTAGCAGTACTTCTGTCTCTCTTCCGTCTGGTCTGTACTGGGGAGTTTTCATGATATTCTGTTTCGTTTGAAGTTAGATTTTCGGCACGTTACATTTTTTGCGTGGCTTTTTTTGTCGAAGACGCAAAGGATTTGTGGAGTGTGTTGATGTTGAATGTTGACTGACGCGTTGAATTTTGTTAGTTTTTCTAATTGTCATACGTCATTTTCTGCACATGCTGTGTCCACCACACCTCTGCAAGTCAAACACACCAAGACCACACACTGGTTAATTTTAGATTTATTTTTGTTGTTGGATGTATTTGACTGAAATGATATCGAAAGTTACTAAGATTTCTACTTTGTACTGTTAGACTACTCATTTGAGTGTGGTTGTTTTGAAAGTTCTGCTAACTCAGTAGGTGGACGTATTCGTTTCGGTTATTATTGTTCGTGCAAACTTTTAATCTTAGTAAAGTAACACGTTGTAAACGTTGTTTAAAAGTAACACGTTGTAAACGTTGTTTCTCTGACACACCGTGTGTATTTTTTGTTTACTCGATTTTACGAATTTCTGATTTTTATCTTGTAAATTGATTCGTAAATTACAGTTCGTAGTTGACAACCGCCTGCCGTCGGCTAGAACAACCATAGTGAAGGTAAATGTAATAATCATTCATATTTGACAATATACCAGAACAGGAGAAGCTTTCTATCAAAATCAACTTTGGTGTCAGTTAAAGATTGCATTTACTAACATGGAAACTATAAACATTGCACGAAATTGCAAATATTGCGAGCTGAAAAATGTATTTGTACAGTTTGAAGCTGACAATTTGAGCTGAACCCACTGATTGGCTGAACAACGTACGCACTACGGCCAACAGAACATGCTACGCCTGTGGGTTCCTGCAATTTTGCACACAGCTTTGAGACTACAAGAGTTTTTTGTGAGCCTGTTGCTCGCTGTGTACGTTGGCGATGAAAATGAGCAATTGTGCGGCGTAGTAGGTCGAGAGCACAAGCAACTGCGACAACGGCAAGGACACCGCGAATGCGTTCACAGCAAGCAGTGTGTCGGACAGCGCAAACACGCAGAAACCACCCATGCGCAGCATTGACGCCTGTATCAGAAGCAAACTTGGCCAACAAATCTTAATCCTCATTATCGTCGTGCTTAATGGCATAAACTTATGCCACGAATTGCTAGAAACTTCCAAATGATGTGTTTTGTGTTACCATTTTCTGTTTCGCCACGGCAAACTTCCAAGCGGATATCGCCGCCCAGAGCGTGAAGCTGAGCACTGCAGCATACAGGCCGAGCACAACGGTGACCGGCAGGTAAAGCTTGGACAGACACACGGCGTGCATCAGCAGATTCACGAGCACTATCGGCATCAGAGCGGGGTACCTGCATGTTGCAGGGCGACAGTGTTCGTGATTGGTTTCCACCTGCTACCCTAATGCTACTCAAACGGCTGCAATAAACGCGTTTGTAGTGGCCCCATTTTCTCAATATGGAGCACCGTAAAAAGGGTCCACCTGTGCTGGGTGTGCCGCGCGGTGTCCGAAATAAAAGTGACCGAGAACGCCGCGTGTGGCGTTGCGATGGAGCGAAAGCACAAACAACGCAGGCGCAACGAACCATAGCAGTGGCTTCCAGCAGAACGTGAAGAATGTGCGCAGGTAGCAGCCGTGTGCTGCCGCGAACGCCAACGCACCGACCACGAGCACGTCGCGCGCCAGCAGAAAGTCGCCCACACCTCCAAAGGCAACGTTCTTGTTGGTTCACAATAAAACCACTCGAAACACTTCAAAACATATGCCATAGTTTGAATCTTGCATGCTGATTGGCTGCGTCTCGAGCTGGCTATTCGACGAATCAGTGAGGCCAATCAGCTGACTGCCGAATGGTTTAAACGGAAACCAACCAACCAGAAGCAAGCACAGCGAGCGTATGCCACTGCCAGGTGCTGCTGTGCGTTCGGTCGAAAATGGGCACGCACAAGACGGCCAGCACGGCCATGGGCAAGCACTTTGTGACGCTGTAGGACAGACTGTGCTCTGCATGGTCGAACGGCTGTGTGTAGAAGTGCAACAGAAATGCTGCACCGTAAGGCACCAGCAGCACTGGCCAGTTGCCCTTGATTCCACCTGTTAACTGCCAACTCATTTTCAGCAATTCTTTATGGTCTCAATCAACAACACTGACGCACTGAAAGAAATGTTTCTCAAATGATGGGTCAAACAAACCGTTGTCGCACATGCGATTATCCAAAATGGGGTTTACGCTTGGTCTCATAACCTTGGGTAATTGAAAACGGACATTTCATTTTCATGAGAAAAAACTAAGCGTCAGCGCATATCGAAAGAATCCCGTTCAAGAGCAGAAGTTTCATGTAAATGTAATTTGCAAGCGCAGCAACCTTTTATCAGTCTGCTGTCACAGACAGAGCCCTATTCTAAAATTATTCAAGAATAACCGGAAATTGTAAAAAAAACAGATTCCTGGCTACAAAGTGCACACAAAAATCAATTTGCATCAAGTTCAACATTGCACTTGCGGATGTAGCTCTGCGCTAAGCAACGGGAGGACGTCGCTGTTAAATAATATGATTTTAGCTTGCGCAGTCGCGGTCAATTATGTTCAACCCTAATGATGAACAATGCCGAAAACGCACAGGCAAAGGTTGCACATGAGCAAAAGTTGCTTGGTGCGGTCGCGTGGACTCGCTCGTGAGCACAGTCAAACGCGCTGTCGCATCGATTCACTTCACCCAGCATAAATAATTCAAATTGCGTAAGCGTTGAAATTGTGCGGTACACACGTTTGCTAAGTGCATTTCTCAGTGCAAAACATACCACATGCACATGTATAGCGCTGAGCTGACACTGGGCCGGAACACGTGGTTGCGCTGCGGCAAAAAAAAAATAAATATTGATAAAAATTACTCACAAAGTAGAGCAGGTAACTAGAATCGATAAACGGCAGCAAACACGTACATGTGAAAGTGCCAAGAATATAAAACAGGGTGGACCCAAAAAAACTACACGATATGATGATCGGCTGTTGTTGTTGTTGTTTGTTGTTTGTTGCCCCCTTTTTATCCTTACCCAACGCCCTTGGGGAAAGGCATTGTCGCAATTTTTTATTGTCCACCACATGGGCTGCGACGTTGGAGCAGTTTTTCTGCTTTTGAAGTGGGCGTTGGGCAAGCTGCGCTGGTATGCATGGGCGCGATGTCATTGAGTTCCTCGCCACCGGAACAGCAATCTTGTGAATCAAGAAAGCCGACGTTTATGCTGCCGAACCATTAAGCCCCACGCAACCCGGGGCAGCCGAGTGGTCACGAGCGGATTCGAACCCGGGCCTTCCGATTGGAAGTCCCAAGTGCTATCCACTCAGCCACTCAGCCGGCATGATGATCGGCTCTAGCTCGTCAGCGGGTGGTGGTACATTGTTTGGGCTAAAGTTTTTATCACACATCATCCATAACTTCTTAATTTTTGTATTAAAATTTCACACGAAGTGGTCCACTCTATAATGAATGCGAAACGTAAGAGTGAAAACGCGAAAAAATTGAATTGTCACGCCAAGTACAGGGTGAACCAAAAAAAAGGTTCCAATTCTAAAATGCTCTCACTGGCGTGTGCTGAGGTGTTTAGAGCTGAAAATTGGAACACTATTAGAAAACAGTTGGAGGTTTTTCTGACTATTTTTTTTTCACGGTATGTTGCCCCTATCACTCACTACAGCAGAATATCTGAAAAACATGAAAAATCGACAAATGTGGTGAAATGCAGAGAATTAATTTAGCTGTTACAAAGACCAAATGATGAACGTTGGTGATAACCCGAGTGTTCGCAACACAAAAAAGATGAAAAAAACAATACGCACACACAACAGCTTGGAAATGCCGAATGCTCAATGGCATTTGAACAGTCTTTGAGCAAGCTGATGTTTCACGTCGAATCTTCTAGGGTGCGTGAGCGGTTCTGCTCAGAACAGATGCGAATTTCTCTTTTCAAATGCGAAATGTTTTTCTTTTTTAATTCACACAATTTGCCACTCTGCTTTTTTCACCATAGCAGATTGATTGTTTTCTGCAGTGAAAAATGCAATTCCATTTTCAGTCGTTGCGGCCATCATGGTTAAGTGGACGGCAGAAAAGCGAGTCTGGTCTGCCAATTGGTGGGAACATGCGGATAAGTTATCTACAGTGGTTCGCCAATTTTGTACAAAATTCTATTTTACACCGCGTGGCGATACACCAGTTCACAAGTCGGTATGAGCAATGATAAACAGTGAGATTATGGGCGACCGTTGTTTTTCGTCAAAAATCGCTATTTTTTTTAAAAATTACACTGTAAAAATAAACTGAAACGTGTAAACCAAAAAATTTTTAATCACAAAAAAGCTCTCAAAGTGTTCTAACAGTGTTCCAAATTTTAAGCCATGAGGTTCTTGCTACAGCGAAATCAACCCTCTGTATTTCTCCACATTTGTCGATTTTTCTTGTTTTTCAGATATTCTGCTGTAGTGAGTGATAGGGGCAACATACCGTGAAAAAAAAATAGTCAGAAAAACCTCCAACTGTTTTCTAATAGTGTTCCAATTTTCAGCTCTAAACACCTCAGCACACGCCAGTGAGAGCATTTTAGAATTGGAACCTTTTTTTTGACTCACACTGTACTGTAGTACAGTACGCTGCGCTTAGCGCACGTCTACCACTCAACGTTCAATAAGGAGATGTTTCAGCTTTTTGCTGTGAATTTTTGCTGTTTTTTCAAAAAAAACAATGCGGGAATCGTTTTTTAGGATAATATTTTTGCTGGCACAATTTTTTTCTGAAATCACTGTTTTTTTTGTTGCAGCAGCCAAGCCAACGATTTTTCTGGTTCTTAACGGGTAGTTTTTTTGGATTACCCTGTATTTTGATAAATAAACATTCTCATATCTTTGTGGTTTCGTATTGGCATCAAAGTGGTCGGGAAACATAAACAAGAAGACTATGTTTGTTGAGCGCATGTTTTATGTAGAAAACTAAAACTCGTTATTGGTTTGACTGTCAGCCAGCAGTGCTGCATCGGTTTTGTGTTTTGCAGCTGTATTCAATACATTTTGTTCAGTGCACCGTTAAACGACTGTGACTGTCGGTCTTTATTTTTTTAACTTCTGTCAATTTTCAATGTCTAAATTCACACAACCAAATGGACTCACACGAGTAAAACGGCAGAAGCGAGAATACACGAAAGTACGAAACCACGAGAAGACGCGGGCAACGGAAATATGCCAAGCGAAAATCGACAAAACAAACAAGACACATCGAGCAGGGCACTCAATCGTGTGGGCACGTTCAAGCACTGCCACCAACAGCGATACAAAAAATGAACTTGCAGATCAGAAGGCATGCACACAAAAGAGACACGTCCAAAAAATGCCACAATGCATTCCATGTTTTTTTACAGCTGCGTGCCACCACCACCACCACTAACAGTGGACTCTGGTTGAAACAGTGCACGACGCTTTATTGATCACAATGCATGACAAGGAATTTAACAGCAGACTTTGGCGTCAAAAAATATTTATCAACTGTGAAAGGAAAGAAAACGATCTTAAAACGATCAAGTGCGAAATCGATGAAAAATAAAATTTCAGCTGCGCAAAACTGCGAGCCGCGTCACCGACAGCTCCTCTCATATGATTGACTTGCGGCAATGAATGACAGGGAATTTTGTGCTTGCATTCATTAAAAATCAGCTATTCAAAAGAATGTTGATAAGTGATGTGTGCTCTGTGACAAGCGATGTGCGCACCACACAAATTAATTTTTGCATCACTGAAAGCTGGGTGACGTAAGCAGCATTTCTCACTGCAAAACCTGCAGCTGTCTCGTTGGTCATTTTCATTTAAAGGTGAATTCAAAAATAACCACAAGACGTTTTTTCAAAACAAAACAGCTGTCACATGTTCGGTATCGTTGCCGACGCCATGCATGTATGCTGCGTCACGGATTCCACTCTGGCACAGCATACGCAAACACGAGCAGAACAATCGCAAACGCAGCACTGAAAATGAACAGGCAGACGCGGTCGATGACGAACGCAGCGTACAGCCACTCTTGCAGTATCGCGTCTGAGTCATCCTGTTCGCGCATTCGTTTCGTCACCTGCAATCAAACGCAGTCAACGAATAAATATACCACGGCGACTGCAAACGTTCAATGTTGCAAAGTCACACGCTAACACACGGGTCTGCGAACATATGTCCGGTGTCCCACTCCTGTCCGACTGGGGGTTCTGCGCAATGTCCGGGTCCTGGAAATAAAAGCAGCCCAAGTCGGTGGTGTTGCCACCTTTACCGGACGGACAGGACACCAGACGTTCGGAGACCTTTTAAGCACAACGACTCTTACGTACCTGGAACAGTTCATCGGTGACCTGTTCAAGTAGCATCTTCAGGCATCGAGTCACCATGTCGTGTGTCACTGAAACAAAGCTTAACTCAGTGAAACGCACTTTTCAAACAGTAAAACAGTAACAGCAACAGCAATACCGGGCAATTTCGTTGTCATTGGCAGTGTCACTTTGTTCCGCTGCGAGAACTGCAGCCCGGACGAGTTCGACTTTGCTGCTGCCCTTGCCATGCGTTTCATCAGTTTTCGATGTTTCCTTTCCGCAGCCGCCGTCGACTGCGCGTTCAGTTTCACCCAGATTTCACGTTCTGCCTCGTGCATCAGCTACGAAAAACAATGAAATACGACTTTGAAAAATTGAACTTGAAGCGTGGTGTCCAGCGACTGACCTGCTGCAAGCTGGCCATTTGCTCTGACGGTCGCGGACGCCAGATGCGTTTGTCGTCGCTCAGAGTCTGCCAAAGTTGCAACGAATTGCGACAATTGCGAATTAGGACAAAGAACCAACGAACCAGAGCACTGGTGCACCTGCATCTCTCGCTGTTTCTTCACCGACCACGACAACAACTGACTGCTGTCCATTGCGTTTGCGATCTCATCGTCTGAGCCAATTAGCCTGACTGCGTTGTGCTCAGCAACCGGTCCATTGTCGGTTTCAAACTTTTTCAGTCGCAGGATTTTTGGCAACCATTCGAACAACAGCTTTCGGGGCTGAAAACAGTCATGTAAAGTTTAGTGAGAAACTTCTTTCATTGTTTACCTAAAACAGCTTCCCACTTTGTAGTGAAAATGCGTTGTTCTAAACTGGCAGCAGGCATTCATAAATTGGACAGAATTGGCAAGAGCTGTCACAAAGCCGCATTATCCGGTGCTGATTTAAGCATATCAAGCAAGTCTCAATCAGTTTGCAACTAACAGTTCCATCGATGCGTTTGCCGCCGCTGTAATGATTGCAGTTGAGCACAATGATTGCGACCAAAACGGACATTGCTGACATCCACAGACACGTCGAGAAAAAGCTGCCTTCAAAGTGACTGCTGCTTTGAAAACAACTCTATTATTCAAAAACTGCTAAATTGCTAAAACGGTCGAAAAGAAAAATCAACAGTCGATGCGCATCACTTGCCAATGAGCGGCGTCGCTTCGGACGTGGAGGGCGTCATGCTGGACAACATGCTCATGAACAGTGTGATCGACAGAAGCACGGTCATGCCTGCACGCATTGACGTTGTGCACGTGTCTGTGAGTTCCACTGGTGCTGTGAAAGTAATCCAAGCGAACCAATAATTCACCGATCGACATTTTCTCGCCGGAGTCCGGTGGCAAATAAAAGCTGAGCGCCATGATCGCCGAGATGAGCACCGCCGGGAAGATGACGTTCAGCAGGAAGTACGTCTGTCTGCGGCCGATGACCATCGTGAACGACAGCGTCACGAACGGCTCCAACGGCTTGTTCAGAATGGTCACGTACCAACGCACATTGCGTTTCACCCAAGTGCCTGAACACAGCGAAAACTGAACAGAATTCAAATGGTCGAATGAACTTGAAACTTGACTTGACGCTCAAGACCGGATTTACGTTTGAATGTCCATTCGCCGTTCACCAGGTATTCAGAGGTGTCGATGCCGAGGCGAGCGTCCTGTGGCTGCAGATCAACTTGGTTGCCGTTGTACGACCACGAGCCGAACTGTTCAACATTCGCAAGTTTTGTTTTGTCATTTCTATTGCTTTGTTTTACCCAACAATACTGGTCAGTTACATTCAATATACCTTCAGGGTGCATGCCTGTTTGTCAAATGGAAAATACTTGATGTCTATTTTGCAGCTGCTCCGAAAAATGCCCGGTGGGATCCAGTTGACGCTGCCGTCCGAGTAGACGACCACGTTGCTCGCATACGTTGGGTCGAAGCTCGATTGTGCGCTGTGTTGTGAAACGAATAAACACCGTGTGCAAACACACTGACGTCAGAAGTGCTCGCAAAACAGTCTTTTCTCCCTAGAAAGCAATTGGTTTCAAAGCCAAACAACCTGTTGTACAAAAGAATATCGGGCGTCCAAATGTTGTCCGGTTTGAAGCGAACATCCGTGATTCCGTCGAAATCGTTCGGATCCCACGACAACTTGTAATCCTTCCAGCCCTACAACTGAGAAAACCATTAAAGCACGCATGGAGTGCTTTGAAGCACTGAAGTAAATCAAATGAAAATTTGTGACTCGGATAAAAATGTACGATGGGAAAATTCGCACTCACCAACGTTAACCAAGCGTTCACGTCAATGAACTGATTGACCTCGTCCTGAAAATGTTACCACAGATTCTTTGCGTTGAAACAAAAACATGACACTCCGCCACTTTTGGGGGATTATAAACGGGCGAGGCCTTTTTTGCAACACTTCACGTTGCGCAAAAGCTCGTCAAAATGTCTTGTTAATAAGAAACACAAACCACGTCAGCAATCTGCTGCAATGCAACGCCGAGTGTGACGGTCAGCGGGTGCGAAAAGTTGGCGGCTGGTCGTTCCAGCTTGTTATAATTGTGCAACAGTTTGTCGTATAACTGATATTCTTCAAATCCGGCAAACGTCGAATTGAACAGAAGGTTTAGGACGGCAACAATTGTCAGCACGCAATTGCAACCGCTAGCTTTCATTTTGGAACAAACTGTTCGAAGTCAACTTTGGATACGGCAAGGCTTTCCGACCTTGCTTTTCGATTTGGCATGGACACGCAACTTATGAATATGAAGCAGGCAACGTTCGAGAACACAAAGCGCCCTTGTGTCACATTCAGCGTAATTGAAACCGTGGAAAAAATGTTGTCCACTCGATGTATCATGTTCACAGCTCAGTAGCAAAGCAAACATTCGAAAATGACCTACGGCTCTCTTTTTTGTTCCGTGTTTGTTCAGACTAATCCAGGTTAGATCAAGAAAAATGGTACATCGCTGCACTGCAAAAATACGATTCATAAAATACATTCAAAGTTTCCAAATAGTATTTTTTGACTGCGATTTGAACAACGATAAGCGAATAAAACGTCCTAACAATTTAGATTCCTGCCGTTGAACGCTTTCATAAAGGTCGGCTCTATTTGGATGTCTCCATGTTTGAGACGTCGAATCTCTAATTGGATCACGTCTTGGGACGTTTTCATTCAGACGTTTACCCTCTTGAAAGTGTGTTCATGTTCCATTGCAGCCTGAAGATTTGCCTGTTGCGGCCAGCTATGACCTATTTTTTTCAAACGTGACCCACTGAAATGACGTCACGTGCCGTCAAACATGCGCTTGCCGTTCACATCAAGCCAGACTTTCCGTTTAGCCGATTTCTTCCCGTAAACAAATGGTGAATGTCGAATCAGTCACAGCAAGCTAACATTTTAGTGCCTGTACTGTGACAAACGGGCGTTTTTAAAGCAAATGACGTCATTTTAGTCCGGACAAGTTTGAATAAACCCACAATAATCGGTGGCCGGCGAAATTGGGCTCGGGGCAGTATTGCCCGTCTCCGCCGGAGTTTGGTACCTTCGGGTTTCAGGAACCGGCGCGCGTATAATTAAATAAAAAAAATTGTGTCTGTCCCTGCATAGATTTTGTTGTTTCTGACCAAACAAGCAGCTTCTTTGCACAAAATATTCTGTATTTTAGAAGAATTTCTGTGTTTTTCCAAGGCAAAAATTTGGTATTACCCGTGCGATCCCGTCCCGTGCACCCCCCTCACGAAATTTTTCTGTTTTCTGCCAGTGCACCGCACCCCCCCCCCCTCAGGAAAATTTGCTGCCCGTGCGCACCCCCCTAGGGTTGTTAAAGAAAGATATTTGGGTTGTTACGTAGTTTATTTGGGTTTGCTTATTAGGATGACACGACAACGACAATAATAAAAACAGACCGAACCCTGATCACAGATTATCACAGCTTATATAGCCAATATAATTACGTGTAATTACACAGTTATCGTTGTTCCCAACTTCTCCCCAACAATTGAAAATGATTTATCACATATTTGATTGGAATTGTTGATTGATTGTTTTGTTGATTTGATTGGAAGATTTGTTGATTTGATTTGACTGTTTTTTGATTGAGATTTGTTGATTTGATTTTTTGGTTGAAGATTTCCTTGTGTTTTTATTTCGTTTCATCACGCGCATCATTACTATTCGTCGACGCCTCCTTCATCGCGCGGGCCGTGGTTGTAGTCGTCCTCCTCAGCTTTGCCCACGTCGTTTGTCGCTGTTCGAGGATTCTTGGCCGGTTTGTTTCGTCCGTAGACTTTCGCAATCAACTGCTTTTCTGCGTCCGACATTCTAAACTGCGGATGCCAATTTCGGAATCTTGCGAATTTTGGTGAATAGTTTTGCTGTTGATGATTTTGCTGTCGCGTGTCGTGTCGAATGCGGGAACATCGACCGATGTATTGCGTGGTTTGCTGTTGCTGATTATTGATTTGTGGAGTGATTTGATTGTTGGCGAACTGGTACTTCTCAATCTGATTGTAATGTTGCTGATTATGACCAAACTGGTCGCTGAATTGCGGTTTGTAGTTGAAGTTTGTTTCGTGGTTTTCACGGCTCGTGTTTTGGTAATTCGGCTTGCTGCCGTTGTCTTTGTTTTTCTGCCGATCGTCGTCACGGCTGTTCTTTTTCTTTTTGAAGTTTTCGCAGTCTTCGATTCCCTGGATTTTATCCACAATTTCTCGGAAATTGAGACCCTTGAACTTCTGGTCCTCTGCTTTGCTCGACAACAACGGATCAAGCAATCCTTGCACAAACTTGTTGATCAACGTCGTTTCGACAAACGGTATATAGTTGCCATCCGAACCGCGATAGTTATGCCCAGTGGCAAGAAGCAAGTTCTCCAGACGTAGTCCGAAGGCGCGCACAGATTCTCCTTCCTGTCGCGTTGCTGTATCGAGTTCGTAGACGGATGTAATTGCCTCATTTCTTGGTCCGTAAATGGACTCAAGGTACTTGATGGACTCCTCCTCCGAAGCGGTCAATGAGACAATCCAGGTCTCTGCGGGTCATGTGTACCGTATCGGTGTCGGACGTGTTCAGCGAGTCAGGGCTGGGATCACGGCTGACGACTGAACTCTCGCTGTCAAAGTGTCGCGACATGATGCTGATCGTGCTGTTGTGCGGATTGCACTGTTGCACACTGTGGTTTTCCTTCTTTATAGATGATGACTGTACGAGCCAAACGTTGGGTGCCAGAAAGATATTTGGGTTGTTTCGTAGTTTATTTGGGTTTGCTTATTAGGATGACACGACAACGACAATAATAAAAACAGACCGAACCCTGATCACAGATTATCACAGCTTATATAGCCAATATAATTACGTGTAATTACACAGTTATCGTTGTTCCCAACTTTAAAAAAAATGAAAAATTTTAAAAAAAAAAGTGATTAAAAAAAAACAAAAATGCCGATTTTTTTTTTTAAATTCGAAAAATTTTCCTCTAATATGCTCTGAAAACCTCAATTTTGGCACAATTTTTCGAAAGTTCAACAAAAATTTTTTTTGATTATACCTCGTAAAACCTTTAGCAGTCGATTTTGGGCCGTTTTACCGACTGATTTTAGGCTTCGACAACATCTGCGATGAAGTTTTTGAGCGTCCCAAAGCTTAGCCTACCATTTCCGATGCAGATAAGGTGACGATTCGCCTCGCAGAGCGTCCGATTGTGCTCGCTGCTCCGTTTGCAAGCGCTACGTTGTCTGGTTGCTGCTTCGTGTCGTGTCGTCGCGACACCATCAGAAGAATTGATCGAATTTCAAGGCGGTATGTTTGTCTTCACTTTAGCATTAGCTTAGCTGGGGACAATTAGTGACGTTTTGGAGGTCAAAACACAAGAAGAGGCATGGTGACGGTTTGGAAAATTGGTAATTGAGGTCACCAAAACAAAATCTGCAAAGTTCCGCCATACGGGAGTCATTCGGGAGGCGCTTGCATATCATATGTGGTTCTTCGGACTCCCTGATTGATTTAGCACAACTTTGATTTTTGAAAAAAAAATTTTTTTAATAAAAAAAAAACAAAAATGACGATTTTTGTTTTTTTTAACAACCCTACACCCCCCTCACCGAGAAGGCACCTCTGTCTGACACCCCCCTCCTCCCCCTCTAAAATTAGGCAAACACCGCCCCCTCACCCGACGACCCGAGCTCCCGCTTTCGCTAGGCGCATGCAATTAGGACGAGATGGAGAACGATAAAAAATTACCGATGACGACGTCCATTAGTGCCACTGTCACTGGACGAGCCGGTGAGCACGAATCGCCGCTGTGTTGTGGGGATCGTGTTGTGTATTTGGACTCGCGAAATGATGATCGACCGGAACATGGAACCGTGAAATGGTTGGGAACATTGGCAGATATTGATCCTCGATACCATCAGTACATGGCCGGCGTCGAGTTTGTAAGTGTTCGTTTTTGCGTTGCATTGCGTTGCGTTGCGTTCACTTTGACATGGCCATTGACTTTCTTGGAAGGACTGAACCCGCAACGCAGACAGACATTTGAGCTTTTCGTTACTGAAAAGTCTGCGCACAGCTCTCAAGCGCAACGAACTTTATTCACACTCTCAAACTCGAAATAAAACTTGAAAATTTTGATATTGCTTAAAAAGCAGGAGTGTGGTAGATCGGCAAAATTTCAAAATCTGGATAGATAGCTGGAGCAAAATTTTTGGCGCTCTTTACTAAAGCGTGGCCCACGGCAAAATAAATGGCCCTGCACAAAATAAATGGCCCTACACAAAATAAATGGCCCTACACAAAATAAATGGCCCAAGACAAAATGAATGGCCCATGGCCCTGCACAAAATGAATGGCCCAACGAGTTGTATACATTCTTGAAACCTTAAGTGATATTTTTGTGATTTTTGATCTGAGGTTGCTTGCAATGAGTCGTGTTGTAGGTTCCTAATCCTAATCCTAAGCCAAGCCTTTTTGATAAGGTGAAAATGTTGCTTGCAATGAGTCGTTGTAGGTTCCTAAGCCAGGCCTTTTTGATAAGGTGAAAATGATCAATTTCACTTTATCAAAAAAGCTTGGCTTAGGATTAGGAACCTACAACGACTCATTGCAAGCAACCTCTGATTTATTTTGTGTGGGACAGAACCATTTGTGTTGTGTTGGGCCATTCATTTTGTGTAGGACCATTCATTTTGTCTTGGGCCACGCATTAGTAAAGAGCGCCAACTTTTTTCCCGATACATAACTGGAAGATTTTTGGGGTAAAGGGGGTGACGGGGGCGGGGGATGGTTTCCAACATGGGGTTTAGGTGGGGCACCGTAGGTGCCAAATTAGACTTTACAAAAATTTTGTTTAGAAATTAATGTAAGATTGCATAAAAACGGTAATTTTGTTTGAAAATAAGTAAAAATCGCGATGTTTGCAACAAACATAAAAAATGGTCTGAATTGGTAAAAAATTGGTTAGTTTTTATTAAATTTTGTCGAGATTTGATAGAATGGATAGATAGCTGGCTGAAAAATTTTCCTGATACAGTTGAACTCTAAATTACAGGGAATCAGCTGATTGGTTGGTGGTCACGTGATGCATGTTTCACTGTGCAGACATTGCTGTGGGGTGGGGTAAAGCTTGGTTTGCACAGAAAGCATGCATACCGTAATCACTAACCAATCAGCTGATTCCCTATAATTTAAAGTTCAGAAGTTGGCGAAAATTTTTCTGGGCAGATAATTAGCTGCAATTTTTTTGGGGGGCTTATAATAGTAGCAAATTTTTTGGGGGACTGGCATGCGCGTGCGGCGTGCCCCCAGGCTCCCCCTACTACAACCCTGCCCAGAACTGGCAGAAGATTTTTTGCGGATGCATACTATTTATAAGTTCAGATTAAATCTAAACTTATCAACAGGACAATCCGATCGGTGGCGGAACAGGTAGATTTTTGGGTCATCAAATTTTTCGTGCGAAAATGGACCATGCCAGTTTTGTGCCGGTTGTTGGGCTACTGAAAGCAAGTGACATTCATGCCATCACGGACGGGAAGCCGAGTGCACCAAGTCGCCAGTCGAGCTCAAGCGTGACTAGCGTGCAAACGACAGATGCTGCAGGCCCGTTGGTGCCATTGGAACACGTTCATAGGTGTGTGAGGAAGTTTATTGGGCTGGGTCAATGAATGATGAACCCGGCCCCGGCACCCGCATGTTCCAAAGCTGCTGTGCATATTATGGAATAGCTCAGTCAACCAATGGGTCGCCTGATTTTTAAGAAGGGTGCTTGTTTCCTATACTTTCCTTTGAAAATCAGGTAACTCTGTGACGATCTAATCGAAATAGTACGCACGCAGCTGTAAAACGGAGCTTATACGATCATCAGCGTGTTTATTATTTTGTTCCGTTCTAAAAATCGACAACGAAAATGAGATTAACAACAAGGTTGTACAGGGCTGCAGCCGGCGATGACGACGAATTGCAAAAGCAAGCGGTTGCAAAATGTGACGCCATCGCAACAAGCACATCGACGAGCGTGCAGCGGTCCATTTCAATGGCCAGCCCATACGATTTTACGATTGGTTAGAATAGAAACAGAGGTCATTCTTGTGCGCTTCTGTCCTCTTAACATTGTTTCTCATGCGCACATTCCTGCAGGCAGTTGCGTACAACTCACGGTAGCGGGTGATCATGATCTTTACTATGGCGTTGTGCGATACGTCAGCGACACGCAACACGATGACGGTGACAGACTCGTTGGAATTGAACTGGTGCGCAGCAACTCTGTTCAGGCAGCCATTCAAACTGTAAAACATGTGCAATTGCAAAGGCTTGGCATAGGTTGGCATTTTTTTCGTTTTAAAACCTTTTTTCCGCGAAAATGAAAACCTGTTTTTACCTTAATTTTTTTTGAACTTTGGTACTTCAAAACTATTAGGAGGATGATATCGCAAAATTATATGTCGCAAAAGTGAAAAATGGGATGTGTGTGTGAAACTGGATTTGTAAATACATATCAGATTTACTTTTCTTGAAGCTTCAGATGCTAATTTCGACTGTATTTTTTGATGTTTAATGGGAAGAGACCAACTTCTGAACACTTTGGGGTGCTGGGGAAAATTGGGAAATAAAACGGTTTTAAAACGAAAATAAGACCGGTTTTTTCTGGCCTTACGAAAACCGGTTTTTTACCAACCTACAATTGCATGAAGCTGGTTGGATGAATTTGTGGGCGCAGCTGAACAGCCCATGATGTAATTGCGTCTGCTTTTCACAGTTGTACTGTATCAACGGTTGCGTGTGTCGGGACATTGCAGGAAACGGATCTGCCGTTGAGCTGGGCGTGGCCGAGCGACGGCTCACTGGCGGCCGCCGGGGCACGTCACTTTGTGTGTGCCCCCCGACGAGGCTTGTTGGTGTTGCGCTCGCTGCTGCAGCCGGACGCGCGCTTCACCACGCCTGTACTCAGTGAGCACTGGCACGCCACTCAACTCCTGTACTCCCCTTTTCTTTTCATAGTTTGGCGCAAATTTACGCAGGCGGTCGATAGAAAAGCAGCTTCATGCTTGACGTGGCAACTGAGCATTGCTGAGGTGACCCCTATTTCCTGAGACAAGCTGAGGTCACGTGAATTGCCGCGTGAAGCAGCATTCCACGTCTGCAAACGCATTGAGTCACACAGCCAAAAAACGCACATTAGTCCACATTGCAATGTGTTTGTGGGCATTCATGAAGCAGTATTCACTTCGCAGTGTGTGATGAAACATTTGTTTTTGTTCAGCCGACCTTGGCACACTTGACAGCGGCGTCGTAACCGAATACGTGGCGCCACCGTCAATGCAAGTGAGCATGGCAAGCATCTGTGGCAGTCACAAAGGCATACAAGGACACAAGAACTCGTGTTACCTTGACACCACCATTTACTCGATGTTTGCGCACTCGTCTGCCTTCGATCAGTACGCGTTGCATGGGAAATTGGCACTTTGTTAATTTATTATTCATAATTTTATGATCACTGCGACTCTTTGTGCACTGTTTCTGTTGCAGTTTGTTGTTGCGACCAAAAACTCCGTGCGACTCGGACGATTACGAACAGCTGCTGGCGGTGCTGTGCTATGAAATCGTGTACCCGTTGAGGAAGTGAGTTCAATTTGCTTTCTCACTGAGATGCTGTGTTTTCGTGTTGTCCTGGTGTCCGAAGCTGTACGAGCTGCTCCGATGACGCGTTTCACAGTTTATCGTTTTTGATTTCACTACGTGCGCGCCGACCACGTGGCCACGTTGCGACGGTTGCTCGCTGCAGCAGTGCCGCACGACTCGATTGCATTCGAAACGGACGAGCGGGACCCAGAGGAGCTGCTTGGTGTGCTCTTCGACCGGCTGCTCAAACCGACGCCATATCTCTGCTTGAGGTACGCTCAAGAAGCTGCAGTCTATTCCGAAATCACATGCAATTAGCTGATTAGTTGTTGTGACACATGCATTCTGTGCGAGACAGGCGCTGCCTCCACAGCACTTTCTGCGCAGCCTGAATGCATCACGTGCTCACCAACCAATCAGCTAATCGTATATGATATAGAAATGGGCCGCATTTTTTCGCCAAGTTTGTTTTTTGTCAAAATTTGAACGCTCAACTGCAGGCACAAGAACGAGAACAGTCGTTCGTTCATGTGTCCGCTGGTGCAGCAGGCGTGGTCGTGTCCTGCAGACGTGAGCACTTCCATCCCGGATGTGCAGTTCCTCCTGGAGCGCTCGCAGTACGAATCGCAAGTGCAGTTTGTCACGGTTGGTCGGTGGCTGTGGTTGCGTGCGCAACGTGCAACTGAGTGCTGCTTGTGTGCAGGTGCCGCGTGTGTTGATCATCCAGCTGCCACGTTCCGGGCCAGAGCGTGCCTACGAGTACATTGCGCCCAACGACGCCATCGACCTCACAAACATGATCTACAACCGTGAGCGCGCTGCACTCGTCTCGGCGCCACATTCACCGGCCTCGGCCTTTATTGTCTGCTGTTTCTTTTCAGGACCGCAGCAATGCGGCCGTGCGAACTGCACTCAGCTGGCACGTCTATTCTGCCATGAGTGCTACATGACCAGCTGTAAATACTTGGCGAATGCGTCATTCTGCAACACCTGCTACCGAGCTGTTCGTGACCTTGAGCTAAAGCAATGCTTTTAGTTGGTTTTTCAACGAGCTGTCTGTTTCAGGCACACGTGGACAGCGACCACGTGGGCAGCGCAATTCAGCTGAGCGCCTCGATCGTGCAGCAAATGGACGAGCTGCGATTGCCGATTCGTAGCCAGCACGTGAAGCTGTCGGCGGTGCTCTGCATCGAGTCCTCGCATTACGTTGCGTTCGCACGCGCTGCAAACGACACCTGGCTGTTCTACGATAGTTTCGCTGACCTGCTCGTGCCTGAGGTAACACAATACGACCAGTAATGGGCGGCCTTGCAGGTGGTTGGCTGTGTGCTGCTGCAGCTTGCACTGCAGCTAATGTCCGTTGTTCACGTCAGGTGCGCGCGTGCGAGGATGTGGCGCCGTACCTGGGCGTCGACGGCCACGACCAACTGCGCGCGCACATCGTCTCCGGCCAGCAAGACGCGTTGCCTCGTAATGCGCTGCGACTCTTGAAAGACGCATACGTGTGCTTTTACGTTGCCGACGATGTCGACGTCTATGTCTGACAGAACAGTGGTGCAAAACTGCTGCTTCACAAAACCTGGCTGCTCTGCTCGATGCTGTGATACGCTGATTCGTGATACGCTGCGTGCGCAAGAGAAAAACGCACGATTGTACTTTCGTCTGTGCTGCTTTCCGTCTTATTTCAGTTGAAAATGGTTTTTACTGTTCAGTGATTCGTTTTATTCTGTTGTTCTTTTCCTGATTCCATGCTTTTCGTTTTCTCTTTGATAAGGTGCTAAACTGCTTTTTACAAATCGGATGTGCCAAAGTTGCGAAAATAGCCCGCGAAAACAAGAATCGACGTCTTGGAATGTTGCTGAATGAACGGGTTGGTAATCCCAAGAGGGCGTTGTCTCCTTTCATTTGTCCATTCGTTGATTTCATTGCGATTGACTTTGCCATTTGATCGCGTTCGTTGCCAGTTGACAAAATATTTTTGTGAAAAGTTTCACCCCTTGCTAAACTTGTTCAGTTCAGCTAGCCCATTTGAAAAAAATGTCGGCCGATGACGAGACGGAAGTTTACCGAATGTGGCGGGTGCGCAAGACCGTGATGCAGGTGAGTACGGTCTGTTTGAATGTGGCACGCCAACAACAACTTCATCCCCGGCGAATATCTTCCTATAAAACCTGAACCAAGATGGTGGCAGTGCGTGACAAACGGGAGTTCTAAAGAAAATGACCATTTCGGTTTGACACGTTCGAATGAATGCGCAATAAAGTGGTTCTTTCACAGTGGTTACGCAAAGATCGCTTCTGCAGATGTGCCACGACCGTGGCTACCTGGTGACGCAGGAGGAGTTGGATCAAACGATCGAGCAATTCAAGGAGCAGTTCGGCGATCGACCGAGCGAACGCAAGCCGGCACGCTCCGACCTGACCATTCTGGTGGCGCACAACGATGACCCCACTGGTTGGTGCGGTCGCTTGATTGCTGCAAACGCACTGCCAAATGCATCATGTGCCTTGCATACAGACCAAATGTTCGTGTTCTTCCCGGAAGACCCGAAGATCGGCATTCGCACGATAAAGGCAATCTGCCAACAAATGCAGGAGCAGAACATCACGCGCGCCATCATTGTTGTGCAGGTTGGTGGTTGCGTTGTTTGCAGAGCCCACCGGGTTGTGTTTATTGAAAGCGTGCACGTTGC
Organism: Theristus sp. LFF4_11; assembly: GCA_030248135.1. Lineage (NCBI taxonomy): Eukaryota > Metazoa > Nematoda > Chromadorea > Monhysterida > Xyalidae > Theristus > Theristus sp. LFF4_11. The sequence goes on along the minus strand of JASANC010000960.1, from coordinate 95,405 downwards.
AACGTCCAGGGTGGCATGACGCCGTCAGCGAAGCAAGCGCTTTACGACATGGCGCCCAAGTACACGCTGGAGCACTTTCTCGAGGCTGAGCTCATGGTCAACATCACTGAGCACGAACTCGTCCCGGAGCACGTCGTCATGACGAACGAGGAGAAGCAGGAGTTGCTCACGAGATAGTCAGTAACGCAGTGCTGTTTTGGTTTAAAATAGTCAGTTTTAGTTTTTTCAGTTTTATACCAAATTAATGTAACATCAGCAAGTGTTTCGAAAGGGGCACATCACTAATGGGTGAGCATATCCTTTTTACTCTTAAACATCTGATGATGGCCAGGCCGAAAAGCAGAGAACAATAATACGAATTGGTTGATTTGAATTCGAATGTTTTGTTGCAACTAGCGAAGATTTTGTTCGCTCAACAAGACAGTCTCAAATGCAGTTCGATCGTTTTAAGCAAAATGAAAGAGAACCAACTGCCACGAATTCAACTCGGCGACCCGGTGGCACGCTACTTTGGCCTGAAACGCAACCAGGTCGTCAAAATCATCAGGCCCTCTGAGACGGCTGGACGTTACATCACCTACCGATTGGTGGTTTGAGTGATTCTTGTTCATTGGTTGATTCTGTTCTGTTCATTCGAGTTTCTGAACGTCTTCGGGTATTGTTTGTTGTTTCGCAAATCGTAAATGACTGTTATTCGCTTCGGCAGGATTTTATGTGGTAACATTGTTTTCTCAATAAACAAAGATGTAGACATTTGAGTCATTTTCGACTGCAGTGTTGGCTTGCTGACACGTTTGCTGTTCTGCTGCTTGCGCCAAAGTTTGCCGCATGCATGTCTCCCTGCATGCATTGCATACTTTTATTATTTTCGAGTGAATATTTGTTTTTGTTCTTTTCGTTACCAACCCGCTGTTTCAGGCCGCTTTATCCCGTTTGTGGAGTTTTACTTGTTGGTTAGTGGATTGCTTGCGCATTTCTTTGTTTTGTTTTACAACAATGAACAAATATGAGAAGATTGCTGTGATTGGGCGAGGCGCGCACGGCACTGTGTACCTCTGTCAAAGGGTGGACGAGGCGTTCGCGCAAAAGGTGATCATCAAGGAGATACCCGTGGAGGGAATGTCAGTCGCACAACGGCAGAATGCGCTCGGTCGGCTGTTTCGTTTTGTTTTTAAGGTGGCCTTATTTTTTTAGTATCTCCTCATGTATTGCAAGCTGATCAGGACGTGTCCGACCAGAATACAATCAGAAACGCCAGACTTTCAGTTGCTGCACTTTTCATACTTGCGAACGGATTAGCCATACCAAAAGTCTTGGTTGCTGTGCATAACAAACGCAGCTTGTCAGCGCGTAGCGTCATTTCCATCCGACACGTGCAAATAAATACGCTATACAAGTTCTTGGGTGAATGTGTTTGAATATTCCAGGTGAAACAAAAGTTCTACAAATGCTGAGTCACCCAAACATCATCGGCTATTACGAGTATTTCATTGAGAACAATTCACTGTGCATCGTGATGCAGTACGCCGAAGGTGTGCAAATCGGCTTTTCGGGTGTTTTTTCAATTGCAGCCAGAATCTGACTGCAACACTCACTGTTGATGTTCGTACTGTCAGGTGGCACCCTGCACGAGTACATCCAGCAGCGGCGTGGGCGTCCCCTGGAGGAGGAGCGCATCGTGCACTTCTTCACGCAGATCCTGCTCGCACTGCACCACGTTCACTCAAAGTTGATCGTACACCGTGATCTCAAGACGCAGAATATTCTCATGAATCGCAACAAAACCGTCTGCAAATTGTCTGGTTCGTGCTCGTGTCTTGTCTTGTCTTGTTTACCTGATCAGGTATTTGTCAATGCTTGAACCAGCGTGCTTTGCTTGATTTGTGTCTCAGATTTTGGCATCAGCAAAGAGTTGATGACGCAGAGCAAAGCGACCACACTGATCGGCACGCCGCATTATTTGTCGCCCGAGATCTGCATTGGTTCGGCACTGCTGTTGGTGCATTAACGAAGCAATGTACAATAATGCCGCTTACTGCGCCGCAGGTCGCGCGTACAACCAAAAGAGCGACATCTGGGCGTTGGGCTGCATTCTGTACGAGCTGGCAACGCTGCGGCGGGCGTTCGACGCCGACTCGATGCCGGTGCTGTTTGACAAGATCGTGCGCAACCCGCCCGACCCGATGGGCGACCACGTAAGGTGTGTGCTGGTTTTCGAACACTGTGCGAACCTGTGGCTGTGTTACTTATTTGATAAGAACTCAATTGGATTCATCAGAAAATGATTCATGTGCACACAGCTAACCTTTCAAGTTGTGCATTCGACGCACAAGAGGCACAGTCACTTGTAAGAAACACACAAAGCAGATGGAGCATTTCAGCAGTGAACTGGCGTCGCTTGTCAGCAGCTGCCTTGACCGTGACGCGCAGCGCCGGCCAGACACGGCGCAACTGCTCTCGCACCCACTTGTGCTTGCCGCAGCACTCAAACTCGTCACAGACATGGGCACGCTCGCGTGTCCACGGCCACTCAAGGATCCGAACACGCCAACGTCAACGAAGAAACTGAAGACACGCGCCGGTGAGAGTCACTCAGCACAGTGCATTTCAATGGATACTGCTGACCAGTTTGCGTAAAAGCAGCACTGCGTTTGAGCACATATGCAACCTGCACAATGTTGAACGACTGCAACGACGTCAAGTAACATGCCATAGTTCCGTGGAGGTTCCGAAATGCCGCCTCAGGCATAGAACTACTAATTCTCTTTCTACTAGACGCCACAAGCATAATTTGCACGTTAAAAGGATTGTTATCAGACTAATCTCGAAATCGCCGCTACGCTGTTGAATGCAAACAGATGAACCGTCCACTGCACTGATCTTTGTGTTGTCACTGATGAGCGTTGTTCACGTTTGTCAGATTCCCGTGGCGCGTTCTCACCAATGTCATCATCCAGTGCAAGCGGCCACTACCGTGTGCTCATGTTGAATGCGTCTGAGCGTGACGTGAAGCACCCGAAAATGGTGAACCTGAAAATGCCATCATGCGACACTGAGGTGAGCGTGTTTCGCTTTGCTCTCACTCGTCCCGCATGATCAATGTTGTTCACTGGTTTTATCGTTTGCCCTAATTTCAGGTTCATGAAGTGGTGACCAACGGTTGGCAGCATTTTGCCATCACTGATGGGGGAACTGTGATCATCTGGGAGGTGAACACCCTGGCTGTTTGTTCGCTTGTAACCGGCGTTACATTGTGGATACAAATCACAATAGATCACCAGCGTGTTGCTTAGAGTGCGGCTTCTGATTGGCTCGTCACCTTTCACAGTGTTGACAAGAAACCAAGGACAACATTTTTGCGGTGTCTAATTTTGTTGATGACAAGCTGAATGGAAACTAAAAGTGCGCGATGTATGACAGAACGAGAATGCCGTTAGCGGCAGCAGCCTCAGCAGCAGGTCAGCCGGCGGCGAGTCGCAGTCGGCCGACGAGACGCTGACGGATGCGGACGCGGGTGACGTCGGCGCACGCGTCTCCACCGCCTACCAGTTCCACTACATTCGCACGTCGAACGTCGTCACTGCAGCGGCCGGCGACTCGTTCTACGTGCTCGTCAATGGTAGTCAGCAGCACTGCAGTGCAAACTGCGAAACATACGCAAGCTGCCATTGGCAAGCTCACTGGCTGCACACAACCTGCTTTTGCACCAATCAGTGAACCGAATGCAGCAACGATCAACCAGCCAATTGCCTATGATTTGCAGTTGGACTGTATGATTGCACTAAAAGCGCACGATCAGTTTGCATTTTCGCGTTCGGCACACGTTGCAGACCAGGGAATGCTGCTGGCTGCGGGCGTCAGCGAGCACGGCTGCCTCGGTCTCGGCAGCGGCGTGCTGGAGGCGCTGCGGCCGCGCATGGTCGAGTCGCTGATGACGCACGCAGTGACGCGTGTCGCCTGCGGCCCGTCGCACGCGCTCGCGCTCACCGACGACCACCAGCTGTTCGCATGGGGACGCAACGCTCACGGTCACACTCACTAAACGACGTCACATCAACTGGCCGGTGCACGCGGCACTGCAGTTTGGGGCACACCTCGGCCGCTGCTGCAACCGGTGTCGTAGAAAGTGCAGTCTAACACTAGAAATTATTCAACTGCCTGATAACAAACAACGCTCTCTGTGCATGGGTTGCGGTGGAGGCGCAGTGTGGTTTGCACATAATGCATGCCTCCGGTGACCACTAACCAGTTGGATGTGTTATTGAATTAGACTGCAGAATTCATGAGGTTTATTCATTAGTAATGTGACCTGAAAAGCAGCGAACCAGCCGAATGCTGTGCAGGTCGCCTGGGCGTGCCGACGAGTGCGCCGATCGTTTGGCTGCCAACGGCAGTGCAGCTGAACGCAAAGGCACAGATCCACTCAGTGCACTGCAGTCTCGATGCCTCTGCCGTTGTGCTCACGGACGCGTCCGTTTGGGCCGCTGGCTCCAATCGGTGTGCTGTGCTCTTGTTGCGTTTGTTGTGCAGTTTTGCTTTGATCAGTCATTCTTTAGAAAGCTGTTCCAATCAATACAGACATAACAAACTTGGTTTGTGGTCACCGGCCGAGATTGACAACAGCAACAGTGAGTCAGAGAGCAGCACGCGCAGTGTTTCGTCAGCGAATGCAGCGAGCGCATTTCGACTGTGTCATCTGCCACCAGTGAACCTGCAACTCGCACAGCCGTTCTCACTCGGCACCAACCACACCGTTGTCATATCCGGTATTGTATCTCATTTTAATGTTCATTTGCTTGCGCATTTGAAAGTGAGTGCTGTTGAACTTTAAAAATCGTCTAACGACAAAAATCGACATGCTCTGCCTAGACCATCAAATATTCACGATTGGCAACATGGAAGACACCGAGAAGGAAACGGTGGAGGGTGCGGTGGCGGTTGAGTTTGAGCAGCGCGCAAAGCGGGTTGTTGCCGGCCACAACTGCACGTACATCGCCACTGCCGGTGCGTTCGCTCATTTGCAACACACGACACGGTCGTTGTTGTGTGGTTGCACATCGCTTGACACGCTGAGAGCTTCCTTGACGGCTCAATGGCACACACTGATAGAAAATCAGTTTCATGCTTGACGCGGCAATTAAAAAAATGCTGAACTGATCCTAGTCTCTGAACCCTCCCTGACCTGACATACACGACATAGTAACTTTGTAGGCAACTTCGAATCGCTGCGTCAATCGTAAAATTCCTTTCGCTGCAAACGCATTGAGTCGCATCATCAAAAACGGTTGCCCTTTTCAGACAACCGTCTGTTCAAGCATTGCATTGACGCGGACAGCGGTCGGTCGGTGATCGTGCCGGTCGAGATCGACGATTGTGCGAAACGTGAGCTGCTCAGCATGGACGCGCGCGACGACGTGCTCGTGCTGGCACTGCGCACCGCACACTGAGCTGCGTGTGGTCTTGCCTGATGCTGCAGAGGTGTCGCTTGCCTTTGGCTGATATATTCATAGTATGCAGTTTCAGTTGATCACAATCGCATTTCTCTGCGTAAAAAACAATGCAAACGTAATGAAAAGACTTTCATACATTTTTCAAGTTCTCAAAAACATCTTGCCCACCCTGTGTCAATGCAATAATCGCTTCCATGTCGCCACTGTCTTGTCAAAGTCCATGCATAGTTGATCTGCAGTGAAATTCAGGTGATTTTTAGCAGTCATTACTATTGTGTTTTGAGTTTTGTCAGTGTGTGCTTGGTATGTTTGTGTGATGTTTTGAGGCCAATTTGCTTTAATAAAAGTGACGTTTATACCATCCTGTTGCTTCTTGGGTTGAAAAACAAGCGTGTTCAACGCTGGTTTTGCTTGTTATTTTTGTGTGCAGTGTTGCTGCTAAATTCGTAAGTCACACTGCTGTGCCGTGCATTGTTACTCTTTGTTTGTTTGGGTTGGTCATCAGTTTTGTGAAGCTATAAGCTCACAATGAGCGGTTGTTTGCTTCGAAATGAATGCAGGAAGGAAACTCAGTTTTCGACGTGACGTTTTCCGAGGTGATTATGACTTGCAAGAACACCAACAAAGCCGCACACCCGCAAATATCAATCAATCAATCAATCAATTTGAATACATTTTGGACGGCTGCCCGAGGGTTACCAGCGCACACCGCGTCCGCTGATCCATCGTCTACCTGGCGCAACCGCAAACAGCCAACTTTCCGCAACGCCAACATAAATGTTTGTAGTGATGCATTGTTGTACGTACGTTTGTGGTACAATGTGTGTTTTTAACCTGTCACCTTATTAGAATCAAGAATCAAGAATCAAGTTTATTTGTAAGCCTCACGGCCAGTTCACATCAACACATTCACAAATACAGTCCGCGAAACAAAGAACGGGACCAGACTGGAGTGGAGACATTTTTCGCCTCAACTGGTGCTGTTGGTTCCATGACCAAAGCTAAATTTCATTCAATTCAAGCCTGATCCTAACCCAATCTTAACATAAGCCAAGCCTTTTCAACAAAACAGATGATAAAAATGGGTGCGTGTCGTGTGCAAGGGGCGCGCGATTGGATCATGAGCAATGAGCTTGCCGGAGAGGCTGAGTGTCTGTCAAGCAGGGGTTGAAGTTGAACACGATTTTTGGCGAATCCGAAGGGGGGGGGGTCGACTTGGTTGGGAGGTGTCGAGTGTCGACCCAAAATCGTAGTGGGGGGGGGGGTCCGACCGAGAGATGCCAAAATCGTAGGGGGGGGGGGCTAAAAAAAATTTAAAATTTTTTACACAGTAAAAATAGGCCAAAATTTTTTAGTAAAAATAGGCCAAATTTCTAAAAATCTAACTGGTATGTGGGAAAGATTTTTTTATTTATTTATTTGGTCGCGCGTTTTTATGGTCAAATTGGTGATGTTTTTTGTCAAAAAAAAACTAAAATAACCCATTTTATTGTGTAAATGGTAAGAAAAACTATTTGCATTGCGTTTTGAATGGTTTGCAGTAATTTTCTGAGTCAATATAGATCTCCACTTGGACCTTGGCGAGGTTAGATCAGTGGTCCAAGTCTTATAGATCACGGTAATTCTTAGGAGGGGGGTCAAGTGCAAAAACCGAGTCATACCACACCTAAAAGCAGCCATTCAACACTCAAATATACCATGCTAAGATAAAGCGAAAAAAATTTGTGAAAAAGTGCTCGAAAATGCACTTTTTTACTGTTTTTAGAGGCAAATTTGTGTTTTGGAAGGTCGAAATTGGGGAGGGGGTCTGGCCCCGTTAAATTCTAGAGGGGGGGGGGTTGGATCAAAATTGGGTCCCCCATCTTAACCCCTGGTGTCAAGCCAAAAAGTAACTGACTGACTGACAAGACGTCAGCATCTGTGTGTTTGGTGGTGGTATCTGTTTTGTCCTAATGAACGGCGTTGCCAAAGTGAGTGCCATTTCAGAATGATGTCACAGTCACAACCGGCGGGTGCTGTCCTGGTGACCCCGAGTGTCTCGGGTGCTGCCGCCATGAGCTGCGTTTTGTGCGAGTTGCCATCGGAGATCATTGTTCTCATCAGTTCGTATTTGCCTGTGCACTTTATTTGTTCAGTGCTCTCGAAAGTGTGTCGTAGATTCCACGAAATATTCACCAATGACGATTTGTACATGGGCCGACTGAACGCACGCTTTCCGACCGTCAAGTACTCGCAAAGACTGCGTAAATTTAGTTTTTGTCTTCTTTCTTCAAATCATGCGAATTTTCATTTCATGCATTGGAAGATTTGCTTTGTGGTGCAGTTTGAATCTGCTCTGCATTGTATGATCTTTTGGTCCCGAGACGCAATGCGAGCACAGATAGGTAAACAGTTCCTTGCATGACGCGGGAATTCATATTGTAATAAAGTGATCCGAGTACCCTCGATAGGGCCGAGTCACTCAGGTAACTTTGATTGAATTGCCACATATAGATTGAAGCTGGTTTCCTCTAACCCACTGAGTCGCACAATCTACAAAAAATGCATATCTGCAGAACTCAACTTTGGTTTGATTTTCACAAAGTAAAACCGATTTCAGAAAAGAGCGACGATTTTCGTTGGGCAAAGATGTGCGCCGCCATTGAATGCGAGTTTTACCGTTGGGTGAGGTCGCGCGCTGCTCAGACAGAACAGAAGGACGAAACATCGAGCGAGGCAGCGCCGGACTACTTGCTGAGTGGCGGCCATTTTGCGTGCGTCGACGCAGTGCACTTGATGGACGGCGCACACAAGACGCTCTGCTTGACCGGATCCAGGGATCGCGGACTCGCTGTGTGGAATCTCGCAGACGTCTGGCACAATGTGAGAACTCCAAAACATCGGCAATCAGCTGATTGGTTGGCGATCACATGATGCATCCTTTCTGTGCAGGACTCCGCCTGCACAACGCCGAAAAATCATGCATCACGGGTCACCAACCAATCAGCTGATAGCCTATAATTTGGAGTTCGACTGCAGTGGTTTTCTGGGATTGCCTTGTCAAATGATTCGCATATATGAAGAAGGATGAAATAACTCAATAGTGTGAAAAAAAGTCCAATTAAGAATAATAATGTGAGTTCGTACCTATTAGGGGGTCATCAAATTCCTGTTCTCCCTCAGTACTCAAGGTACTTCTTAATTTCGTTGTGCTATGTTTTCAGCGGCAAGCAGCGCCTGTGAACGACCACGAGCTATCGTCTTCATTGCGCGTTCACTTGAACGAGCGCGCGCACGACGTTCGTTTGAAACGGTTTTATTGTTCTCTCAAGGTTTCTTTGTTTCAACGGTCTTGTTTTTTGATTTGCACAGCCGTTCATTCAGGGTTGGATCTGGTCGCTTGCATCCGTGGACGATCACGTGTACTCAGCAGCGTGGGACTGTCACATCAAGCAGTGGGCTGTCCACGCAGGCACGCTCGTTGTTAGTGGCGCTCTCAGTTTTCTCAGTTTCATTGTTTCTCTTGCATGTTGTTTCCGCAACTGATGCCAGTTTTCAACGTTTCGCAAAATAAATGAACGAATGAACAAATTCAACACATTCCACCATTGCACGTCAATCACATCATAATCATCAGCAACGAGCGCGTTTTTTTCAGCCCGTAGAAAAGATGAAGCTATCGGCTGCAGTCGTTTCGTTGGCCGTTGCTGACGGCTGTCTGATGGCTGGAACGTATGACCAGAAGATCTGTGTGCTTGATCGTAGAGACATTCAACAACAAGTCGCTCAGATCAAAGTACGCTGTTCGTTCTGTTGGTTCGCATTTCTTCTGCGACCCCAGCATAAATGAAGCGTATTTTAACACCGTTTGCAAATAAGAGTGGGGGGGGGGGGGGTCTGCGCTACATGGGAAAGTTTTCAAACCAAGGGTGCAGGGACATTCTACTAATCAAGGCGCTTCAGGTTTACCCCCTGAGTACCCCCTGATTATGCCTATAAAGGTCGTTTTTAGGGCGCGGAAGTTAAAAAACCGTCGATTTTTTGCGATTTTTCGCAAAGTGTACCTTTTTAGCCCTACCGTATCTCGTAGTTGCACAGTTTCTGGAACCTCACACAGTATTCACGTGAAAGATCTTGCGGAGTTCTTTAAGGCCCTGTATCAATGAGCCCTTGCAAGGGGGGTCCCTGAGGCGCTACGACGCTAGTTAAAATTACTTTTTTTTTAAATTACGCTATTTTTTTTAAACATTTTTTTTGAGCTCATAAACACAATTTTTCGATTTTCATTTTTGGTTCTACAGGGGGGTTTTCCGGGTCGCTGAATTCGAATCTGATCTTAGATTTTTGCCCCGGGCATTTTGTTGCCCTAAAATTGGGCAAAAACACATTTTTTTGCGTTTTCCAGTGTTTTTTGGTTTTAATTTTTAATTTTAAGTGCGGATTTTTTTAACAAAGCTGTTTTACAACAGCCTTACAACCGTTGTATCGGAATCAGTTTTGATATTTTGCAACTGACCACTTGCCCACCCAAAAAATGGGTAAAAAGTTGATTTTTTTGCTTTTTGCACACGTTTTCGTTTCACAGTGAAAAAATCAAGTTAGAAACAACTTGTAATTTAAATTTTTAGTTCTACATAGAGGGTTTCGGTGTCGCTGAATTCGAATCTGCCCTTAGATTTTTGTCCAGGGACTTTTTTTTGCTCTAAAAGTTGGGCAAAAACACATTTTTATGCGTTTTCATGTGGTTTTTTGTTTTAATTTTTCATTTTAAGTGCGGATTTTTTTTAACAAAACTGTTTTATAACAGCCATACAACCGCTGTATCTGAATCTGTTTTGATATTTTGCAACTGACCACTTGTCCACTTAAAAAATGGGTAAAAAGTTGATTTTTTTGCTTTTTGCACACGTTTTCGTTTCACAGTGAAAAAATCAAGTTAGAAACAACTTGTACTTTTAATTTTTAGTTCTCCAGGGGGGTTTCAAGATTGCTGAATTCGAATCTGACCTTAGATTTTTGCCCCGGGCATTTTTATTGCTCTAAAAATAGGGCAAAAACACATTTTTTTGCGTTTTCCAGTGGTTTTTTGTTTTAATTTTTTGTTTTAAATGTAGAGTTAATTAAAAAACAGTTTCATAACAGCCTTACAACCGCTGTATCTGAATCAATTTTGATATTTTGCAACTGACCACTTGCCCACCCAAAAATGGGTAAAAAGTTGATTTTTTTTTTGCTTTTTGCACACTATTTCGTTTCACAGTAAAAGAATCAGTTTAGAAACAATTTGTAATTTTAATTTTTAATTCTACAGAGAGGTTTTCGGAGTCGCTGAATTCGAATCTGACCTTAGATTTTTGCCCCGGGCATTTTTTTACTCTAAAAATTCGGCAAAACCACTGAAAAACGCATAAAAATGTGTTTTGCCCTATTTTTAGAGCAATAAAAATTCCCGGGGCAAAAATCTAAGGTCAGATTCGAATTCAGCGATTTTGAAAACCTCCCTGGAAAACTAAAAATTAAAATTACAAGTTGTTTCTAACTTGATTTTTTCATTGTGAAACGAAAACGTGTGCAAAAAGCAAAAAATCACCTTTTTACCCATTTTTTAAGTGGACAAGTGGTCAGTTGCAAAATATCAAAACAGATTCAGATACAGCGGTTGTATGCCTGTTATAAAACAGCTTTGTTAAAAAAAATCCGCATTTAAAATTAAAAATTAAAACAAAAAACCACTGGAAAACGCATAAAAATGTGTTTTGCCCAACTTTTAAAGCAAAAAAGGCCCGGGACAAAAATCTAAGGTCAGATTCGAATTCAGCGACCCCGAAACCTTCCATGTAGAACTAAAAATTAAAATTACAAGTTGTTTCTAACTTGATTTTTTACTGTGAATCGAAAACGTGTGCAAAAAGCAAAAAAATCAACTTTTTACGCATTTTTTGGGTGGGCAAGTGGTCAGTTGCAAAATATTAAAACTGATTCCAATACAGCGGTTGTAAGGCTGTTGTAAAACAGCTTTGTTAAAAAAATCCGCACTTAAAATTAAAAATTAAAACCAAAAAACACTGGAAAACGCAAAAAAATGTGTTTTTGCCCAATTTTAGGGCAAAAAAATGCCCGGGGCAAAAATCTAAGATCAGATTCGAATTCAGCGACCCCCCTGTAGAACCAAAAATGAAAATCGAAAAATTGTGTTTATGAGCTCAAAAAAATGTTTTAAAAAAATAGCGTACTTTTAAAAAAAAAGTAATTTTAACTAGCGTCGTAGCGCCTCAGGGACCCCCCTTGCAAGGGCTCATTGATACAGGGCCTTAAAGAACTCCGCAAGATCTTTCACGTGAATACTGTGTGAGGTTCCAGAAACTGTGCAACTACGAGATACGGTAGGGCTAAAAAGGTACACTTTGCGAAAAATCGCAAAAAATCGAGGGTTTTTCAACTTCCGCACCCTAAAAACGACCTTTATAGGCATAATCAGGGGGTACTCAGGGGGTAAACCTGAAGCGCCTTGATTAGTAGAATGTCCCTGCACCCTTGGTTTAAAAACTTTTCCATGTATCACGGAATGTTCCTAGGGCCCCCCCACTCTTATTTGCAAACGGTGTTAATACGCAACTGCGGTTGCTCTTTAATTTAGCACTGCTTTGTACGTTTTGTGAGTGCACTTCAGTGCTGAAGCAAACATGCCTGACCAGCGGCAACAGTTTGTTTTGTGCCACCACACTGCAGCAACACGCCGGCGCAGTGCTCAGCATCGCCACCACCGACGATCGCTCCCCGTACATGTTCAGTTCGGCCGAGGATCGCACGCTCGTGTGCACGGATCGACGCACCTGGCGGCCGGTGACGCGACGGTGCGTTTGAACAACGCATGGCATGCATGCATGTCTTGGCGTCATCGCCTGCTACGGCACGGTGCTGTTGGTTGAGTGGCGCGCTCACAAACAGACGCACGCACGCATTCGCGCTCACGCGCTCACACAACAGCAACAGCGTGCCAAGTGCGTCATCGTGTCTGTGCGTGTCACTGTGTTGTAGCAGACTACGAGGTTACCACTCACTCAGCAACGTGCAACAGCGCAACCTAACTCCTTCAGCACCATGCCGCAGTATGCAACGAGTCTCTCGTATGGCTCACAGAGTCTCTGGGCGTCAACGTCGCGTGGCTACATTTGCCTGCTCGATCCGCATTCCGACGGATTGCCCTCCATCAAAGTTGGCCGCTGTTCTGTTTTCTGTGTACTCTTATTTTTTTGTCAGCTCTGGGCGGGCTTTATGAATGCTCGTGTTCAAGTTAATGTTTACTTTATTTCAAACAAGTGCACTGCACAAGCGTGTGTGGTTGGCAACGGTATTTCTGCAATAGTTTCAAAGACAGAAACAGGTAAACAACAGGGCAACCAGCTTGATGCCAGCCAGCAACTGGCTGCCAGGCAACGAGCAATGTTTTTGTTGTGTTCATGCTGTGCATTGTTGTATGTTGGAGGCTGCTTGAGTTGACACTCGATGGCAGACGTGAAACAATAAAAACAGGGGCACACGCGCATGGTGCAGCCACGGCAATATCACAGCATTGTGCTACGCATGAGGTGCGATCAACGTCAGCCAGTGGCTCCAAACACCACCATCAGTCGATAACAGTCGACTCATTTACGAGTTGTGAGTCACCCGGAGCACGCAAGTTCATGGTGTCACGTTTCTTGTGTTGCACTGCAGAACCAACGTATCGCGAGCAGTCCCCGTGTGAATCACGTGCGTCACAACGCAGGCTGTGTGCTCGCCATCACCAGCGACCGTCATCTGCACGTGCACACGCCCGGCCAGCGGGTGCAATTGTGGCGCAAGTGCGGCAGATTCGCCTCAGAACCGACGCGCGTTCGTTTCTGTTGTCATTGTTTGTTAGCTTTCTTATTTTGCCATATGCAACTGCTGCGATGCATCATCAGCGCTCAGGTTAAGGTCGGAGGTGAAGCCCAATTGAAACGAGCCTGTGTAGCGCTGTTGACCGCGCAGTCACAGACAGTATTTCCAATGCAGCCAATCAATCGGTTGCACAGAAAAGTGGGGAACAACAAAATTTGATTATCGTATCGCCATAACACAATGCCAACACAGATTGACTACAAACACGGCCACTTGGTTTGCGCGTTCAGCGATGGCAACGTGGGACTCTGGACTGACCCCCCTGGCAGCGTGTACTAGTTACGATATACCATTCGGAATTTGGAGCAGCTCAGAGCAATCACTTCTGTTGCTGTGATATCTGCACTATTGAGCTTTATAAGCCAAACAAATTCCGCCATTGGGTGTTATTGACGTTCATTCCTAAAACTTAAAAAAATCCAAATCCAACAACCGCATTTCCACTGAGCTCGTTTATTCTGTTGTGTACTGTACATGGTTTGCTTGCAGGCGCACTGTGAGAATGAAGTGTTGCAGTTTATTGGCACTCCACTGACACCAACCAATGAACACACACATACACTGTTCGTTATGTGGCCGTTGTTTTCGTTGTTTTGTTGTTCCACCAGAGTGTGCACGCGTTTGAGGCGCGATCGAGCAACGGAATGAACGTGCTGAACAGGACAGGCAGAAAGATGAGCGCGTGCGCGATGCCGAACAGAATCACAAGGAACACTGTCTTGAAGAACGTCTTGATCATGTACGAGTCAACGAACGTCAGCACGAACACGCCCAGCACAGTTGACATGCCACCCTGTAATCGAACGCATCTCTTGGTTCTTGCTGTTGCCGTTTAGGCTGCTCAGTAATGTTGCCGATGCAGCTTATTCTGAATGACCATGATGTTTGTCTTCGTACTGAAACTGATTTCGAAATGAGCGTGTGTTGATTATTCTCATTCAACTGAACCGGTAGTGTATAGCGATTTCTTGAATAGCGCAAGTGTGACACCTGGAAAACGGGCCACGCCAATCGTTGCATGGCGTCCACGCATCGTTGGTTGATCGTCAGTTTCGCATCGGCCGTTGCGAAGCCGAACGCGATGTGCGCCGTGTAGTCGACTGAGAAGCCAATGGACATCAGAATGGTGATCTGCGAGATTTGGTCCAGGTTTACACCCCACAGCGACAGGTAGCCAGCGACACCTGCATAAAAATGATATGTAAACGTGCAATCTGACAGTCAAACTGCAAACCGTAGGCAATCAAAAATTGATTGGCTGATTTTGAACTGGGATTACTGATTGGTCCAACCAGCACAATGCAGCATGCCAGATTCAAATGCTGGGTGACTCAAACTGCACAGGGTTTCACAGTGTGAAGGTGTGCCCGACATCAGCGCACCCAGGTCAATGGTGACGAGTGCGATGGTGATCCAGATGGCACACGCGACGCTCGGCAGGAACAGCAGGGCGACAACAGCCATGCAAACAATGGCAAGCGCAACATTCTGCAGTGTCGACGGCAGCACCACCGTCAACTGGTCGGCCAACTGACGGAACAGTTGAAACGTGCTGATGTTGTACTCCGGGTACTGTGCGGCGATTTTTCTGAAACATACCACGTAGAACGAGGTCCTCTGTTTGATTTTATGAAAAAAACTTGAGTTTCAGAGTTTTAGTGAAAAGCAACCGGCATTTCCTGGCACTTGATGCTTGCACACGTAAACGAAAATCTGTTTCTACTCGGAATCAGCTTAATAGGGAACCCGAAGATTGAACAGTTTACGATGAAAGATGATTGTAAGCTGATTGTGTGTTGCACAGAGAGAAACGAACCTGAACACAGTGGACGAGTGTTGAATGTCGGTGGCCAGATGCGAATGGCGCAGCGCGACGCGCAGACGGAACGCTTTCAGGCAGATCGCAGCGTCGCACGTGTTGATGACGTCGCTCGCTGCATGTCACAGGCACTGTTGCCAGCAAAAACAGACACACGAGCGAATTTTGAGAATGACAACCAACAATTAGCATCGGGCGGCTGCACCCAAACGAGATCCTTGCCCCAGGTGCGATAGAACGAGTACAATGTCATCCAGTTGAGCACACCCTGCACCCAGACCTCCTTCGTATTGTACATTGGCAACCCTGTAATTGCGACATTTGCGCAAAAGCGCAGTGCACGTTCGTTTTGAAGAGTTTATCAAACATGTTGCAAATACCACAACATGACGTTGATATGTTTTTGGGTGCATTTTTAGCTTGAGCAAGTGTCCTCGCACTCACTGAGTATGTCTCGTCTGTAGTTGATGTACTCACGCATCCAGAACTCGGTTCCATCTTTGTTGAACGTCAGTCCGCTGTTCTCGAAGCGTTCCACCACCGCCTCAACCCTGTCTCGTTCAATCTGTTTTGTCAGATCAGGTGGCTTGTTGAAGACAATCTCCACTTGCGTGCCGTCGCCCATGTACCTGACAGCCAATGTTACGCTTTGAAATCATATCTAAGTTTTGACATTACGCCGTTTCTGCCACCTTTGTAACACTCAAAACTCACTCAGTTTTTTAATGTTTTTGAGTTTTCGGTCACCAGAACAAAGTAAAAACTTTGACATTTGAAATTTCTGAAATCATTTTGACAACATATGTAAATCTGGTGTAATTTTTGCATTGTTCAGCATGATGTCCAACAAATTGGACAAAAGTTTTTCGTTGCAATTCAAAAATTTGCAAAGAACGCACATTTCATCGAGTTTGAATTGTATTGCGTTTGGATCATCGGCCAGCAGCAGCTTGTGATACTGGAGTCCTTGTTGTATTGTGGTGCAGCCATAGATTGCGCCAGCCAAGTAGACGACGAAGAAAAGCAACACGAACATTTTACTGACCGGGTGCAGTACGAACGGTCCAAAAACATTTTGAAAAAATGCTGCCGTTATGCCAAGTTTCTCATGCGCTGCGTCGCTGCCGCCGCTGCTGTGATGTGTTTGCAATGTATTAAAGTTGGCATTGATGTTGTTGTTGTTGTTGTTGTTGTTGTTGTTGTTGTTGTTGTTGTTGTTGTTGTTGTTGTTGTTGTTGTTGTAGTTTACAGGTTCAGACGATTTCCTGCATGCCGCCAGTTCATAGTCGCCTCCGTTGTGATGCTCAGCTGAAAGATCGCACGTTGTTGCGTGAAACAATCAGGTTTTGAGCGGTGCCAACGTGAACTTGCGACTTGTCTGATGCGTCGGTGCAGTGCCGATGCGGCGTGCGTTCACTGCCATCTGTGTGCTGCGTCGCTCGGTGCTGCAGCACGCCAGACACGCGTTCTCGCCGCGTTTCTCGACATCACCGAACATCACCATGATAGCGGCGAAAAATGTCACCTGGACAAACGGGGCATCAGTACTGAAATCATAAACTGCTGACTAAACTGCTGCTGAGTCGTGGCGAGCCGAACCAGTGTGTACACGTATATCGGTAAGTGTAGCGAATTCAAACTGCATTGGACATTGTATGCAAATTAAAAAGTGAAACGCTGCAAAAGCGCACAACGAACTAGCCTGATAGAGGTAGTCGAACATGATGCACGCTGCTGCGTACGCACAGAACAGGCGCACCGCCCAGATGTCGGTGAGACAGCCGACGGTGAAACTGAGTGCTGACGTGAGTGACGTCAACGTGATCGCCACGGCGGCGTCGCCCATCGTTTGTGACGTGCGTGCCGCCACCGACTGGCGTGCGTCCGTCGACTGCCAGCCAGCAACCAGGATGAACATGTCGTCAACGCCAATCGCTGTGCACAAACGTTCGCTTGCTTCGCTTGGTTTTTGTGACCGAGTTTAATTGTAATTTAAATCAATGCAAACACGCTCACAAATGACAAGAAACGGCGCCACGGAGCAGACGTCGTTGAACTCGACACCCGTCCAGAACATCATGCCGACGCCTGTCGCAATGGAGAGTCGCTGTTAGCCGGCTGTGCTGTTGTACTTTTTCTATGAAGCTTCATAACACAAATGCTGAACCGACCACTGAGCACACCGAATAGTGCGGTGACGACGCCAGCGACCGCTAGCCACGGTTTGCTCTTGACGCAGTTCAATCGATACACCTTGACGCCGCCGAGCGTCATCTTCGCGACACCGCCCGTCTCGAGCATGTTCAGCAGACAGAACACGAACAGCACAAAGAACGTGATGCAGAAGCGCGGGATCAGGCGGATCGTGCTCTCGCGCAGTCCCTCCGTCAGCGAGCGCGAGTGCGTGGCCGTCACGAAGATCACCTGCCAGTGACACACGGCCGCATGTGCGATCAAGCGAAGCAAACAACGCTAATGCAGCGTGTGCAGTACGCCGCAACGACAAGCATCTGATGCACCGTCGGGCATGCTGATTGCTTGCATACAGATGGCTGCAGCAATCAGTCAGCCCGATTCAAAGCACCGCCGGTTCGAGTGTGCATTCAGTGCAACGGCAAGTGGCAACTCGACCGACCTCTGAGTCGTTTGTTTTTGGGAATTGCTCGAGCGCCCAGCGTTGCGCCGCGTCCTCCCACATGCCAGAGAGCGTGCTCAGCAACGGCGTCTCACTTCGCAGGTAATACTGAAAGCGGACGGCCGTCAGCCGCTTGATGGCGCCGCTCTCGTCCAGCGTGACGCCGCCGAGATTCCACGCGAGATAGACGGAACTGCCGACTTTCGGCTTCACCACCGGATAGCCGATCTTGACGCCACGCGACTCGTAGAAGCGCCGGTCGATCAGCACGCTCATTGGCCCGTCGGCACGCATCATCCGCTGACAGCGGCGCCAGAACGACAAGCACAGCGATCTGCAGCAGACACACGCTGTTAGTGGTGTGCGAGCAGCGTTGTCGACGGATGCGTCATGCTTGTGTGGCCGTCTGGTGCAACGTGCTGCGTGCAACATCACTCCGCAATGCGCACTGACCGCATGGCGACAGATTCACCATATGTCCCTGACCAACTGAGAATGTCTACTGAACATATTACTGAACAAAGTCGCGGAACATTCTGCTGACAATGACAATCAAACAAATTTGCTGAGTGAACTGTTCAGTAATGGCTCTGTCTGAGCACCTCACCATGGTACGGGCACGGGTAACCTACACACACAAATCCACATTTGTTCATTCACCTGTTCCGAAGGGGGTCGTCGTAACGATACACCTCTCCATCCAGTTCAACCGTCACTTCTTCAGCGAGCTTTTTTTCGAGGCGCATAATTGCGTCGAGTCTGTTTTCTTCGAGCAGATTGCACGGCTGCGTGTTTGCTTTTGGCAGACCGTCTGGTATGGGATCATCGGCGGTGACCGGACACTTTTTTGCTGATATCACTGAAATCACTGATATCACTGAACAATTGCTTTTTTCAAATTCAGTCGAATACCGAATCGCAACGTTTTAACAGCAGCAACACAAGAACAAAAACGTAAAACTAATACCTATTAATCCGACATACAGCTGAAAATCGTAGCTTTTACCGGGCGTGAACTCGTCAATGTCGAGAGGCCAATGTTCATCAAGGATTTCCTGTTCATGCCAGGAAGGTGCGTTCCATGGCGTGAAATCACGAAACACGTTGGTGTTATTGTGACGGGGGTCTTTGAATTGCAGAATCGGAATACTCAGGAACGCTGTCAAAAGCAGTGGTGTTATGAACGCAAGCAATGTCACGGTGCGATTGGCGCCCAGGTGGTATCCATACCACGTGAAAAAGTGCGTGAACGCGCGCTCCACGTACATCCTGTGTGTGAAAAGCCACGATTTTCAAGAATTCTCCAACTACTCAGGACATTCAAAAATATGTCGTCACTGAGTGCGCTGAAACAGGCAAATTGTGGTCATTGCAGCGCAGAAAAGGCTGTTTTATGAGGCTGAGGGATCACGGTGGGGTGCGTGACTTTTTGGGTTCTACAGTATGGCCGAATAAATGAGGCAGTCCATCAAGGCGGGATCAGCCGCAGACCAGGAGTTGTCTTTTTCAAAAAAGCCAACGTAGTTCCCAATCATGTGTACAAGGGATGAAGAATGAACAGAATAGCGCGGATAATCCATTAGTTTAAAAAAACGCGTCAAATTTGGCACACAATTCAGTTTCTGAACGTCTTTTTTCTTTCATTCAAAATTCGCGCGCTCCTTGCACCCTGCAAAAAAGCTGCCATGTTTAACCGGCCATACCGTATGTACAAAGAAATGTGTCAAACCGATAATTGCTTTGTACGGAACAGCGCAATGGCCGAAAGTTATCGAAAAAAATTGAGGACAGAAATTTTTTTAAAGGGCAATAAGTCGTTGTGGGCTGATAATAAAATCAAAAATGCTAAAAAAATTTTTACGCAGTTAGACATGGTCAAAGACAAGTTTATTACTTGGTTTCCACCGTTAGTTCAACTTTGTTGGCAAGCTTGTTTTGAAGAAGAAACGTTATAAAAATAGCAAAACAGAAACGCAAAAACAATTTCATGAATGCACATGCACATGTAAAAACTTGTAGTTTTTACATTTGTAGACACATAAATTTTGCTGTCATTAAATCCAAGCAATTTGTTTCAAATTCAAACAGTATTGTTTGGGACTTGGGAGAGTTATGAATTTCTTGCTCGCAATTATAAAATAAAGTGACACAATCTTCAGACTACAAAAAGCTCATTCAAAATCTTATAAGCGCACGCATGAAACACTTGATGGGTTACCATGAACACATTGTCGCATGATGAACGCACGTTTAAAACACCTGAAATTATTATAAATCATATTTCTTCGTGTGTTTTAACAGATCATACCAAAATTATTAAGTCGTTTCGCACTGGGAAATTCATTTGTCTATCATGTTTCGTCTTTCCATTCAAGTGCTTTCGAAACTGCAAAGTGCTGTGTTTGTTATTGATTTGCACAAGTTTCAGACGTTGTATAATTTGAACGTTGTCAAATGCAAACGGAACGTGTGCGACGATAATTTACAAAAACGGTGGGCTCACTAGGTCACACGACGACTGTTAACAACACCCGTAACCAACTTTGGTGAAACACTGAGAAATCAATAGAATCTGACAATCGGTAACACTGCGCAAACATTATTACAGACAGAGACAGTGTCGCCAGAACCAAAACTTGATATTGGACAAACTTTGCGGTCGGCGGCACAGAACATTTTTGTGTGTACGGTCGCATTTTAATTTTTTTAGCATTATTTGTTCGCGCGCCGGTTCCGGAAACCCTAAGGTACCAAACTTTGGCGGAAACGGGCAATACTGCCCCGAGCCCAATTTACCCTCGGCTATGGAGGGAGCAGACCATTAGATCTTGTTGGTCACTTTAGTTTCTCCATTATGTGTCTTGTCCGCAGCGAGGTTCGAACTTTCTACCTGCAGAACGGTAGGCGAAAGCGCTACACCTGCGCTTCAGACGCGACAAAAAGCCACAAAAAATCAAAACTAGAAGCCACAAAGCGAAAACAAATCTCTATAAACGGCACTGGCCTCCTCCATGCAGCCTTAGACTTTTTGGTTGAGCCACAAAAGGGTTTTCATTGTTACTCAGATTAGGTTCGAGTACCATACATAATGGTTGGATAAATAAGGCAGTCCATGTTTTCTCAATAAAAGTGAGATTAGTCGCAGACTAGCAGTTGCCATTCACAAAAATGCCAAGACACTTGCCAATCAGGTGTGCAATGGACAACGAATGAATAGAAAAGCATGAATAATTAACTAATTAAAAAACAGTCAAATTTGAAAACAACTGGGTTTCTAAATTTTTTTAAAATTTCGCGTGTGCTCTTTGCACCCGGAAAAAAGCAGTCATGTTTAGTCGGCCATGCCGTACATAGCTGAATAATGTTCTGAAAATGCGCAACAGAAGCTGCAAAGTAGATTGACATGCGCGTAGTTGTGCTGGTCGCTTGTTGCACCAGTCTGGATTGAATGCTTCTCCGTGGTTTCTCCAACGCAAGTTTTCGGTCTGTTTTGGTAGGTGCACACTTCACTTTTCACACCACAATCATTATATTGATTTGGCATTGAAATTCAGGGAGTCGAAAGTGCATGCACGGCAGGCACATTCATTCGTGTGCTCTCAGCAATCATCTGTCACACATTTTCATTTGCACCATCATTGCAACGTGTGTGCAAAAAAGGTGAAAGTTGACGTTTATTGTGTCGTGCATATTATTGTCATGCGAAAGTGTTTTTTTAAGAACAGAAGTGCGTTCGGTACGACTAGTGCAAATAAAACGTGTGTGTAATGCGCATTTAGTGACGCTGTGGTAATAAGGCAAAACTCATTGCAGAAAAATAAACTGTTGAAAAGCAAAAAAACTCATTTCACGATTGCACGTGCACGTTTGCAGAGCGACAAATGTTTATCAACGCACAAGTGATGCTGACTTGACACCTGCGTACTTCAAAAAACACCATTGGCTGGATGGTTGTGCATGGTAAAAAAATGTGCGTGTGTGGTTGAAAATTGCAGGGGTGCTCAAATGTGTTGACTCAGAAATTGACTGATGCACCTCAACTTTGTGGCATTTTGAAAAAAACAGGGTCTGCAAATTACACAGTCGTTTCCATGTGCAACGGTGGTTTCTCTTTCTGTTGGCAGTGATTTGCAAATGTGCCCTCTCCCCAAGCCCATGGTTGCGCCTCATTGGAGGGGGGGGAAGGTGGGCGTGGACCACGCACAGGAAATTTTGTTCCCACAAAAAATCTTGTAATTGCTGTGGGGTTACGTTATTTTGACTGGAATTCGAAAAACTTCGAGTTTCATCTTTTTCGATGGTAAATCTCCACAGTTTCGTTTGTGGTTTATAACGATGCTGCCGCAGTTGCGTTGGCCAACCGCTTTCTGGCTGGTGATATTTCGTCCGTACAGCACGGTGCACCGGTGCAGACGGCGCCAATGATGACGTCATCGTCAATGCACGTCGTGGCCACCGAGTCGCTTGGTTTGACTGCGGTGTCTGCTTTTCGGGAGCTGCCTCGACGGCCGTGTGTCGTGTGGCCAATTGCCGACCATAGATAAAGTGAAGGGCAGAAATACGGACGAAACGCTCAACAGCGTCATTCAAATTGTTATGAGTAATCTGCTCGCGTTCAAGGCACGTCTCATTAGGGTTCGAAATTAATTTAATTTTTGAATTAACTAAAAAACGAATTTTGGCCATCAAAATTGTACTTTCATCTGAAAATGCGTTTAAGACACTTTCCACAGAAAGCGTCATTATGTTTTTTCCCAGAGTTTTGTGTGGACCTTGTTTTTGGCAGAATTTTTTGTGACAATTTCTACTTTCAGGTCAAAGATCGATAAGCAAAGTCCAGATACCGATAGAAGCTTCTGCAGTTGGTTTCATGAGCTCGTTAATGGACTAAAAGCAGTAAATTACCATGTTTTTACTCTTATCAAATGTGAACTGCTTGTCAACTCTTGGCTTTTTCCGATTTGTCGTCTCGAAGAAGCGCGGTGTTGTCCATCAACAACAACGTGAACCGGTGCGTTTTCTATCTGAAGTATTCAAGAAAGTACTAAGGAACACAGAAAAATCATTTGGAACGAAAACCACGACTGGGTTTGGATCCACATGCTGCAAAGGGTACGTAGGTCCAAATTGACGTCGGAGGCTAATTTTCACAAACATTTTTGTCAATTTTAAAGGTCAAAACAGCCTGATTTGGTTTTATAAGTGCAATATTCGAACCCAGCGCTCGAATGTGCAATATGCGTTCGAATGCATCTACCGTAAAGTCTTGCATATAAGGTTCCTCCCATAAGACCCCCACCCAAAAGTGGGCGGAGTGTCACACGGCGGGAAACCAAAAAATTCAAAATTTTGACTTGGTCGAAATCCCACCCCGTTTATAAAGCCCGGACTTCCTAATCTTCGCTTTATAAGACCTCCTCCCACTTATAAGGTTGTCACACAAAATTCCACTTTTTTCAGAAATTTTTGATTTTCAAATTTATATAAGGAGACCTTATATGCAAGACTTTACGGTATTTTTGTCGACCATCGGGTTCTTTTCTTGATGTGTTTTTACTTTGACGACGAACGAACGGTGATTTTAGGCGATGTGTTTAGCCAAGGCTAACCCAGGAAAGCGTGCAAAACGCCCATGCACGCCTCAGCGCACCTCGATCCCTTAGCGAAAAGACAACAGTCGAATGCGCTACGCTACCAACCCAGGCCACGAGGGTGACAACGAAATGGCATTGTGATTTGTAAAAAACAGAAAGTACGTAAAACAGAAATTTAGTCAAAAATGCGAATTCGTGAAATTTCTGCAGAAATCGGCAACAATCCTAAGTGGGGTTATTGTCTGCCGCCCGGAAACAAATTTTCCCATTTGTGAGCTCTGTTCAAACTTTCAGCAAAATCGGTTAATGTTTGCAGCAAAAAGTAACCATTTCAAATCATAGTACCGTCTTTTGTACTGAAGGCCTGTTCATACCTGACGTATGCAGATATACGTCTACGTACGTCAGGTCTGAACAGTAGTATGCAACAACACGGGTCCTAAAGTGACGTGACATTACGTGCCGTGCCGTGTCGCAGGCGCATACATCAATCAGATACATTGTATAAACGGGCCTTAACCCTCTGGCCTCTGCCTATAATTTTGTCGACTTTCAGATTTCACAGGGATTTTCACAGGAAACCGCAAGTTTCATTTGATTGTTGTCAAATAAACTCAAAATTGCATTGGGATGTTGAGTTGCGTTTTTTATCCTAATCAACATTATCTTATTACCGTATGACAGTGCTGCGCAATGAGCAGCGGCAGTGGCAGCACAGTCAACGTGTGCGCATGCATCAGTGTGCACAGGTGCGTGCGTGCAAATTTGCGTTTTTGTTTTTCTGCTTTTTTGGGGTTATCTTGGGCGCTGAACACGACAGGGGTTAGGGCCGTTACGCGATTCCGGCTTTGGCTTAACTGGCCAGTTTTGGCTACTGCAAATTTTGCCGTTTTTTGTGAAAAAGGCAATGACAGTTTTTGGTCTTTCAAAAATAAAGCTTTAGTCCTACTATATGTACTTTGAGTTACGAACGTTTGACCCGTTCCTACAGATGGAAAATGCCGCTGATTTTGATATCGAGCTTGCTTCAAACGCGCTGTTGTTAATTAGTATACCCGTTGATGCTTAAAATTATTCGCTTGATTTGTGTTTTAACAAGTGCTTTTTTCGACTTGACTGTTTATGGGATTAAACCAAAAGTGCACCACATGCGTTTGACTGTGTTTGCATTTCGAAGCTACAATGTACATTACAAAATCACTTTCTAACAAGTGCAGCAACAAAATCACTGAAAGTCGTGCATACAGTAAAACGATACCCCGAGAAGAAAAATAAATAAAAGAAAGGCGATAAAGTGCGCGTCATGATTAGTGGTGTCATGTCGCGTCCGTGGCGTAGCGGTAGAACTTCGGCCTACAGTTCTGTAGGTACCGGGTTCGAACCTCGCTGTGGACAAGACATACTCGTGGAAAATTAAAGTGACCAACGAACATCTAATGGTCTATTCCCTCCTGAGCCGAGGGTAAAATTGGGCTCGGGGCAGTATTGCCCGTCTCCGCCGGAGTTTGGTACCTTCGGGCTTCCGGAACCGGCGCGCGTATAATTAAATAAAAAAAGGCGATAAAGTGCGCGTCATGATTAGTGCCGTAGGTGGACCCACCACCGTTTGTGTGTGTTAATGAGGTGCGTCGTTTGTGCAAAAATTAGGTCAATAACAACGTTGTGCGCGGACAAGTGTTGCAAACGAGCAACAGCGTACAAAACAGAGGTATGTATATCGGTGTGCTGGGCAGTGTGCAGTGGCTGATCACTGTGAGACGATGTCGCTGACGTACTGCAGCGACTGCAGCAGCAACGGCACGTCATCAGTGATCTCATTGTTCTCGGGCAACAGCGCCATGTTGTGCTGCAGTTGGTGGTAGCTCTGCGCGATCTGGTGCTGGAGGCGATGCGACTCGAACACTGAGTAGCAGGAGGCATGCACACCGCCGACCAGCAGGGTGCCACTCTCGGTCACCGGGTTGAACGCGCCCTCCGACACAACTGTTCTGATCTGCAACACAAAACACGCAGCTGCACCACAAAAACAATCGCAGTGATGAAAATGCGTGTTTGCTGTGCTGTTGTGTTCGCCCACCTGCATAATCGGGTCCTTGCTCAGTTTGTTTGTCTTCGCGTCGCTGCTGAGCACACAGTCACCGATACGAGCCTTCGACGCGAATTCGGCCGCGTCCGTCAGCTTCTTGACGTCGACGTCGGCGTCGCACGGCGCACGCGGCAGCAGATGCTGCGGCGAGATCTTGAACACACGACCGGACTCGGTGCTCATCTCGAGGTACTCGTGCTCGCCGCGGGGCTTCCGGTGGAACCAGGACGCGACACGGCTGTACGCGGGCGCACCGTTGGCCGAGGCGACCATCACCTGCACAGGCGCATGTGCTCCGACGGACTCATGCACAAAGCTGACAACACTGCACGCCACAACAGGCGTCCTCAAACGAACACCATGTTCACCTGGTCGCCGAGCACGATCTGGTCCATGCGTTTCGCGCCTGATTTTGTCTGCACGGTCTGGTCAGCAGAGAAGCAGATTACTGGGGTGGCTGCTGGGGCTGCAATGTTTTGGTTTGATTGTGCATAAAACTGCTATGTTTCCGTTTGCCATCGGTTTGTTCACAGCAAAACACTTTTAATCAAGCGGCCTGCTGTCAACGAAACACTTTTGAATTGAACGTTTTTGTGTACATAGCACTAAAAGAAAAATAATCATAATAAACGCTGAGTGTGAGTACATAATTGAAAGCGCAATAAACACTAGATCGATTTCTACCTTGGCATCCATTTGTGATCGGTGTGTGTCCAGTGGGGCACGCGCACGTGCTTGTTGCACCAACGGTGGTGCACATGCCAGTGACACAGTACTGTGCAGTGGTCGCTGCAGCTTGCACACCAGCAGCTGGCAGACATGCGGCACCAAATGCAGCTGCACAAAGTGATTTCTCGCTTTCTTTCCAAATCCGAAAAACAACTGTGCATAATATAGCGTCTCAGTTCCATTCAACAACACAGTCACTGTTTCATTGATAAAAGCGGTCAAAAGTTGAGCACCGCAGCAACTCGGCATTTTAACATGATCGTGTGTTCGTCACGATGCACGTGCGAGCGTGTGTACACCCAGAGCACGTTGTTTGCAACGCACCCGCACAGAAGCCGTTGGTGAGCGTGGTGCCGGCGGCGCAGGTGCACACAGCGTTGTTGCCGGCCGGACACGTGGCGCCAAGCGAACAGGACGCAATTTGAGTGCCTCCATTATCACGGCATGCTGCGTTGACAGCAGCTGCAACAGAACACGCGTGTCGAAGTACACTGATATTGTATGTGGGTGGTGCGGGAAGACGCTGCAAACATTGCGGTTGGCACGTTGCACCAGCCAACTGCAACATGTGATTACAAGAGCTTGTGAAACGCATGCGATCCAAGACACGCCTAATGCAACATACAAAGCTGCTTGCAACCGACGCTGTTGTGTGAACATGTTTGTAACAATGCTCATGAAGACTGTACCGATGCATAGTCCGTTGTACGCAGTCAAGCCAGTGTTGCATACGCACAGGTGAGCGGTCGCTGGTGGCGCTGGCGCACTGCACAATGCTCCAACGGTGCACGGGCTCACGACACCTGGCGTGCACGTGCCACCGGCGTGCACTGAAATGTTGATCACGATGCTGCTCATTGGAAATGAGCAACTGCTCAAAGTGCACCACGCCGAGCGTGGTTGAAGAGCATCTGTGAATGCGAGTGACAACAACGAAGCAACTCATTGGTGACCTGCGTACGCAGTGCTGACGCCCATCAACATCAGTGCAATGCAGAGCATCTTTGCAGCCGGCTGTCTGCGAATGTAAGCGCACAAATATAAGCTGAAAATGAAAAGTGCTTTGGCGTTGTTTTCAATAAATGTAAGTGGCACGCAACGTCCTATAGCAACCTTCTGCAGAGTTCTGCAATATAACTGTTTGCGACGCAAGATTGACCGATATCAACGCATGTCACAGCGACTGACGGTGTCCGACCGATGGTGTGCACCTTTTTATAATAGTTGCAAACGCGAAACGACCCGTTGCGTTCTCAAATCAAGCAAATCAACGGCCACGCACGTATCGAGGCCAAAACACGGTCGCTCACGAGCGCACAGACGCACGCACGTCACCGATGCACACGCCATGACACCCCGGCCCTGCAGTCATTCTTGGACGCACAATTGTTGCTCACCCATGTACACGTTTGTTTCAACTGTTTAGTATTATACGCGATATTACATTTTGTATCATTTAGCGGCGCAAAAAACCGCACACATTAGTATATCCGATAACGTTTATGCGCACTTTTTCTTGGTCGCGCCAATATCAATTTTTTGTATACGTGCCATGTTCCGGGCCGAAAATGAGAATTAATTATGCAGTTGCAATGGATTTTTTCTAAATTCCCAATGACAATTGACCCATATCTTTGCAACCTCCGTACAGAAACAATTTGTGCAAAAACGGTTTCGATTTTTTCACAACTTTAATCATGTGCAAAAACACCGACGTTTATTGTTTTGAACTGTAATGATGCATGATAATCAGAGTAATCAGAGTATACGTATATAATTCACTCAACGGAAGTTTACTGTTTGCACTTTTTCTTTGCGTATAAAAAATCGGTCACACAGTCAACCGACAACGCTTTGATTGTTGCACATGGTGGTTGTGGTTCCAGCTGTGGGATAAACTTGACGGTAAACTAAAAGTGAAAAGAAATGAAAACCTTTTCAGCGATAATTGCAGTCGAACTCTAAATTACGGGCAATCTTGGTTTGTGAACATGTGATACATGCTTTCTGTGCAGGTAACCGACATTGTTTTGGGGGCGGAGTCTGTGTTGCACAGAAAAAATGCATCGCGTGATCATCAACCAGTCACTGATTGCTTACAATTTAGAGTTCGATTGTAGATTTTTTGACTTTTACACCACTTTCACTTGTACAGTGGATTGTGGAGAGGCGTGGATCAATTATTCACAATTAAAATCATATTGTACATGTTGATTGTGATGTGTGTAAGAATAAGTTTTTGACCTTCATTCCGAATCAAATAAGTCGCAGAGAAAATCGTGAATGTGAGAACCGGATTTACAGGGTGTCTCAAAAAACCATAACGGGTAAAAGATCTCGGTCTCCTCGAGTTTGGTTTAAAATTTTGGTTTAAAACTTGGAACAGTGTTTGAAAATGTTTGCCATCTATTGTTAAAATTTTATTTTAAAACAACAAACCGTGGATTGATGATGGCAAAAGAGTGATATTGATGATCGGTTTGTTTTTACATGAAAAAGTAACGGGAACGGCTTTCTTTAAGCAATAAACAAAAAACAGATCGCATTGCACAATCGATTTTTGTTGAATTAAAAAGATATAATTGATACATGTTGGTAGCGCTCAGCAAAACAAACAACGTTGGGTTAAATGTTGTTTAACTTTAGGTTGTTGAAAAATTGCGTCAAAAATGCCACGAATTCCAAAACACAACAACACTTGGCATTCAAAAGCTGAGATTGTTGACAAAAAGGCAATTGTGACAACACTGGCTAGCTGTGCAACAGTGCAATCTGTTTTTGCGAAGTGTAAATGTTGCGACAGTCAAAAGGCAGTGGAAAATTACTCTGCTTTCTTGGAAACTGTTTTTTATTCAATGTAATTCAGAATTGAAAAAAACAAGTTGAATGGCTTTTTCCTGAATAAGCAAAGTGGGACGGAACGGGTTTGCTTTGAACGAAGCCGAACGCCGATGAATGGGGTCGCACAGAAATAAAGGCAACCCAGCAGCGCGAGAACCTTTCAGCCTGGCAATCATTGGAATTAAAATTTTAGCCAGATACGAACAAATGTTCAACTTGATTTGGGTTCTGCTAATTTTCAGCCTGAGATATCAAATGGTGCATCAGGTTCAACCAAAAGTAGCTCAATAGCAAAATCAAAATTCTTTTATCCGGACCGCAGACACGGGTTGAATGGCCGGTTCGAAAAAAAAACCAAACTCCAAGAATCTGGATATTACCGGTAAGGGACCAGTTCAACCGACCCAAAGAGTCTCATTTTCTGTTTTAGAGCGTGTCACAACCGCCAATTACTAACGGTCATCATGACCACACAGACATCTCCACCCACGGCGCTCATCCAAACTCGCTGCTGATGTTTCTTTCGAATCGTTTCACACTGACTGACCCCAATTCACGTTTGGTTCACGGTCCCCATCAAACGTGTTGTGTCTGTGTGTGCTTGCTTTGCTCACCAGTAAGCCGAGTCGGTTTGTTTTTGTCTGGGGACAACCATTTTCTTTTTGTTTTGACGTTTCAAGCAACAACTTTTTGAACAGAGCGCGCAACACGCTTTTTGCTGTTGGTTGGTTGTTGTATTGCATTGCAACTAAGCTGTTTTTGGTGTTTGTTGTTTTTATTGCCTTTATGCCGACTGTTTGTGTGCGTTTTATGAAAACAAATTCAACATGTTTTCTCAACGCTGCGTTGAAACGCGAAATTTTCCACATTGGAAAACATTGTTTCAACCGCAACGCACATCACGGGGTTCAGCACGTTTTTGGTTTGTCTGTTGCCTAGGTTGCTGAATTTAACCATGCTTGTCTTGTCTATCATTGGACATTTGCGTAACTAACGCTTGGAATCACAGAACATCTATTTCGTTTGTTTTGTTGGTCTCCATTTAATATGTATATCGAATAAACATTTGCAAAAAAACCCGAAGAATTTCAGAAAAACTTGACAAAATAAAGCAAACGTGTGCAAAATGCTGCACGGCAGTGGAGCCATCCGGCACGTGCGTCGTTTGCGGCCAAACAGACAACGACTGTGTGCTGTGCGCATGGCTGCTCAGCAGAAAACACAACAAACGCTGAACATCAGGTGAAACCAGTACAGGTTCCCTGAAAACATTCAGAATGCAACCACCATAACATCACTGCGGTTCATGTCGACTGGGCAAACTGTTCAATGTTGTGTTTTCCGGCGTTCTTCTTCCTCAGTGTTTCTTAGTACTAAAACTAAAAGTGAAGAAAATGTCAACCAAACACTGTTTTTTTGCACGCGCACAACTTTTTCGCTCAGTTTGGTGTGTTGAGCAAAAAATGCTAAGCACATGCAACCATTGTTTGGTCAGATCATTTTCATTCACTTCTCTGACGTTTTCACATGTTGATCCTGTCCTGGTGTTGAGTTCTAAATTAGTTGACACTCGTGTTCATCTGCATTTCACGTGCAGCACATCTCCAGTTGCGTTTTACGATCTGAAAGAAGAGAACCACTTCGCACGGCGTCACATTGGCCCGCGGATGCACGAGCAGGAGGAAATGCTGCGTGTCATCGGCTGCAAGGCTTGTTGTTTGTATGCTTTGTTTCACTGTCAACTGGAAAATTCGACAGCTGTTCTGTCGGCTGAGAAACAGCCGAAATATGCAGAAACCGTCGGAAGCAAACAAAAATTCATTTAGCTAACCATAGTCGATTTCTACACTCCAACTGTATATCATGCAATTAGCTGATTGGTTGGTTGGTGACCACGTGATGCATGCATTCTGTGCATTGCTGGACAGCGCCCTGCACACAGAACGCATGCATCGCGGTGTCATTAACGAATCAGGTAACTGATTGATTTTCATATGAAATTGAAAACGACTGGTAAATGGGGCAAACTCATTTGTGGTCGCTATTATGGACACGCACATCGACGTAAAAGTAACGGAGAATGGTTGCAGAGTTTGGACGAGTTGGTGGAGCGGACACTGCCGGCGGGGCTGCGCGTGCAGCGGCAGCTCGACCTGCCACAGCCGGTGCACGAGCACGGAATGCTGCGCGAGCTGCGCAAGATCGCACACCACAACCACGTGTACCGATCGTACATCGGCATGGGATACTACGCATGCATCACACCGTCGGTGGTCGTCAGGCAAATGCTCGAGAATGCTGGATGGCAAGTGTGACGCAGTGTGTTTGTACGTTTTCACTGAACCACTGGCGTGTCGCTGTCATGCGATTACGGTGTTCATCCGGAGTTTTGCAAGCGCTTTTGCGACAATGTTTGTTGAGTGAAAACAAGCATGTGATTCTCTCAGAAGACACACCCTTTCAGGATCACGCAATACACGCCCTATCAAGCAGAGATCTCGCAGGGCCGTCTCGAGAGTCTGATGAACTTTCAGACGATGGTTGCCGATCTGACTGGCCTGCACGTCGCAAACGCCTCGCTTTTGGACGAATCGACCGCCTGTGCGGAGGCGATGACGCTTTGCTACAGGTCGCAGCAAAAAAACGCGTTGCACCGGCTGCTATTTTTTATTTTGTTTGAACGTGTCGCACAGATATGACGTCATCATTTGCTAAAATGCTTGTACAGACCACAGAATTTCAGTTTGGTTTAACTTTGCAAGTTGTGACTTGCGTAAGTTTTAACCCAAACTGAGAGTGCAAATTGCTGGGCATAAGAAGCGCCTTTGTTTAAGCACATAACGTTTGATGAAATACCCGGCAATTCTGTCCATTTATGACTTTCTTACAGAGCCAGTAAAAAACGCCACGTCTTTCTTGTCGATCAGCACATGCATCCGCAGAATATTGCCGTCATCAAAACGCGAGCAGAGTCAGTTTTGTTTTGATTATTGTTCATTAAGTTTTCAGTTTTGTTTGCTTTAAAACTTTGTGAAACACCCTGCACAATGATTGTTTCAACAATGTTTTCATTCCCCGCATCTTTTCCACAAGCTTTTCAACAGCGATCAAACAACGTCCATGAGAGTGGCAAAACGCTGTCTGGTTATTGCATGACGTTTCGCTCACCCAAAATGTTGTGTCCCATTCAGGCCATTGCACATGGAAGTGCGTGTCTGCGACGTGCAACAAGCGGCCATCGACAGCAGCGTCTGCGGGCTCATTGTACAGTATCCGTGCACGTACGGTGTGCTCGCCGACCACTCGAAACTGATCACGCGTGCAAAAGCGGCCGGCGTATGGCGTTTCGTAGTTTTACTCGTTGACTCTCTGTACAACGACGCTAATCGTGTTTCTTATCATTTTAGAAACTATCTACCGTATTACCTCTGATTCTTCAGCGACTTCTGGGGGTGGGGGTTTATTTTGGGGGGTTATTTTTGGGGGGGTTTATTTACAAACAAATTCTAGGGGTGGGGGTTTGTTGAAAAATGGCAAAAATACTTTGCATGGCAGGCAAGAAAGTCGCAGAAACTTCTACTTTTCACAGAGATTTCCTTTTGTAACAGCCTTTTGTAATGAAATTACCACTAACTCATCCCTTTGGGGCCTTTGGTAGCACAATTTCACCAATGTCACTGCATTCAGCCACCGAATTCGCTAGGTATGTGTTTCAAACAGGTTTCTAATAAACCCCCATGGGGGTTTATTTTGGGGGGGATTATTTGGAAACTTGTCGAGGGGGTGGGGGTTTATTTGGGGGGGGGGTTAATAGAGGTAATACGGTATACGAACACGTTGATTTGTTTCACCATTTCTGGACACGAAAAAAACCTGCAGGCACTGGTGGTGATGTGCACGGACTTGCTGGCGTGTTGTCTCGTGAAGCCGCCTGGCGACTTCGGCGCAGACGTGGCCGTCGGCAGCGCACAGCGATTCGGGGTGCCCATGGGCTTCGGTGGACCGCACGCGGCGTTCATGGCCGTCAGGGACGACGACAACAGACACACGCTGCCTCGCATGATGCCAGGCCGTGTCGTCGGCGTCACAAAGTACGTGCGCTGCAAACGATTGCATTCACTCGAACGTGTCTACGCTCGCATTTATGCGGCCACAAAATAACCGCAACGAAATTGGTATTTGAAGCTGCAAGAGAAAGTAAATCTGATAAGTGATTAACTCACAAATCCAATTTCCCCCGCAGTTCATTTTTCAGTTTTACCACATGTAATTTTGCGATATCATACAACCAATAGTTTTGAACTACCAAAAGTTCGGAAAATTTTTAAGATAAAAACCGGTTTTTTTAGTTTCGCAAGAAAAAACCGGAAAGAAAAAACTTTTCGGAAAAAAGGTCTGATTTCTCATGGCAACCCAAAACGTGTCCCACCAGAGTAACGTCATTTGCTTTAAAAAATTCGTTTGTCATGTACAGGAAGCAGAGTTTCAGTTGGTGCACTCGTTCGCACAACTGAACGGATCTGCCGAACTGAAAGCCTTGCTTGCTGAGCATAACAAGTGGATATGTGGATTTGTAGGGTAATTTGCGTTACGCTATTTCGGTCCGACACGTTCAAACAATTAGGCTGTATGCACTTTTAAAAAACCAACTTCTCCCTCTCTTCCGCGTGAAATACACTAAAAAACCACCAGTTTATTGGTATTTTTAATACTGTTTGCTACACAGTCTTTGAAATTTTGGTTTAGGCTCAAAAACTCAAAATTTGAAAATTTTTCCTTGGGCCGCTCCTCATCGTACCGCCCACATGTGCGTGATGTTTTTGATTTCAATTGTAGTATTGCCGAAGGAGTGGGGTAAGTGAATTCATGAGTGTTGGATGTTCGGTGGTGGGCCGCTGTAAGCTTATCCGTGAACGTCTTGTTTCAACTGTTGCTTTCGTTTCGTTTCATGTCTTCTCAATTTTTTTTTCAATGTTAATTTTGATCAGTTCGTGTGGTACTATGTTGAGTGGTTTTGCCTGCAAATGAAAGGTTTACATGATTTTTACATGTTGCAGGGACCCTCTGCAAAAGCAAGGGTATCGCCTGGCACTGCAGACCCGCGAGCAGCACATCCGTCGTGAGAAGGCAACGTCAAACATCTGCACGGCACAGGTACAGATGTTCACTCAGATTATAATCGCAATGAAAGGTTTACTAGAAACATTCAGAATCGCCAAAATCAGAAAGCAACAATATTCAGGCGTTATTAGCAAACATGTCCGCAATGTACGGCGTTTACCACGGACCGAAAGGACTGCGCACAATCGCAGAAAAAGTGCACCGATGCGCGCTCGCACTGCAAAAACGTACGGCTCTTTCGTGCTTAATTACAAATTCAGTTGGAAACTTTTGCGGCTAATGTGTACGCACAAAACACGGTGAAATTGTGATGTTTAAGAGCGTGCAACAAGCCAACAGAAGTATCGTTCACTGCTTTATTGCACAATAGGTCGGAAAGTGACAAAAAACATTTTTTGGATATTCTGTACTCTCATGTAGGTAGCTCCATTCACGGCCACAAAAAAATTCTCCACCCAGAAGCCGGGCGTTGTGCGATGAGCGCAAGTGAACATGCAGCTGAGCTTCTGCGCTTTCTTTGCAGTGGTTGAGCGTCATGGCAAGGGTGTGCGAGTGCTGCACGCAGACTACTTCGACACCCTGTACATCCGTGTGCCCAACGTCATCACGGTGCACGAGCGTGCGATTGCTGCTGAGCTGAACCTGCGCTACTTTGACGACGGACACATTGGCATCTCGATGGACGAGACGGTGTGCGTGCCCGAGTTGACGACGCTCGTTCATGTGCTCTGCGACGACGACGGCGAAATCAACGTGCACCACGTAACTCACGCATACCTGTGCTGCTGCGACGCTCTCTGCTCAACACCACTTGACAGCTCATTCAATCGTTTTGCTAATGCGCATCCATCGTGCTCTGATCAAACTGAACGACTTTTCCACCAGTAAATGATTGTGTTTTTTTCATTTTGTGTGCACCACTTTACATACGCAGGACGAAGTGGCCGACTGCCTGGTGGCGGCGTCGTCTGACATTCTCAGTGGCAGCAGTGCACTGGCACGCACAACGAGTTACATGCAGCATCCTGTGTTCAACACGTACCACTCGGAGCCACAAATCGTGCGCTACATGAAACGACTGGAGAACAAGGACGTGTCCCTGACGCACTCCATGATACCGCTCGGCTCGTGCACCATGAAACTGAACAGCAGCACTCAGTTGATTGTGGGTGCCTTGCGAACAAACTGCACTGCACGCTGGTCATCGGCTTGTCTTGTCTAGGCAATAAACGGCATTTATGGAGTGATGCGTTTCAAGTCAAGCAACACAATTCCACGCAATTTCAGACCTTTGCTTTGCGTTTTTTGAAATATAGCAACAATTTTAAGCAGCGCGCTTTCAAGACAAACACTCGAAGGACGGACTGACATGTTCTGCTTCAGCCAGTTTCCTGGCCAGAGTTCAACGCGTTGCACCCGTTCGCTCCACGTCACCAAGCGAAGGGTTATGACATTCTGCTGGCGGATCTCGAGAAATGGCTCTGTGAAATCACCGGTTATGACCGCATATCATTCCAACCAAACAGGTTTCTCGTGCAATTCAAAGCCTAAAAAGTGCGTCAAGCGTTTCAGTTTTCACGATTTTTCCAGTGGTGCTCAAGGCGAATACGCGGGTCTGTTGGCCATTCGTAATTATCAGAAGTCGATCGGCGAAGAACAACGAAACGTAGGTTTGCTTGACAGAAACAATAGTTCGCCAGAAGGTCGAGTGTAATACGAATTGTAAACTCGTTTGCACTGCAGATCTGTTTGATTCCGAACTCAGCGCATGGCACCAACCCTGCCAGCGCACAAATGGTTGGCTACAAATTGGCTGTGGTGAAAAGTGATGACACGGGCGCGATCGACCTCAATGATCTCAAGGACAAGGTTTGAACCTGTCACTTTTTCGGCAGACTAGAGAGCTCGCGTGGATGCCGACAATCTGCACGCCTTGAGTCTCGAACAAAATTGAAATATGTGTGGAAATTGGTGAAAACCATATTTGGCGATTTTGACTGAAAATACGATACAATGCAGGGCAAGGAATAATTGGTGATAACTGAGAATCTCAGCGTTGTTGTTCATGGCCCGGGAGAATGTCAACGTAAAATAATGATGCGGTAGAAATACGGTAGACAGATTTTTGACATCTTTTTTACCCACCCTGTATTTAGTCACAAATGGGGCGCTTGATTTCAATCAAACCAGATATACGTGATTTTGATTTTCTCTGATGATCGTGATTTTCTTGCTGTAATTCTGCAAAAAATGGCAGGTTAAACAAACATACTTCATTCAGATCTGGAGACTCAACAGCAATGTAGATTACTTGATAAAAAACTAAGATAAAGAGAGTGCTCGGTGGGTGAAATTGCGTTCAGATGCGAACGTGGCATACTCTGCAGATGTGAAAGTGAAGTGTGTCCGTTTTGCATGTTCAGTCTTTCCTCCAGATTAGCAAACATCGCGATGTGCTGTCTGCAATCATGGTCACTTATCCGTCAACGTTTGGCGTGTTTGACGAAGCGATACAGGACGTTTGCCAATTGGTGCACGACGCTGGCGGCCAGGTTTACTTGGATGGCGCCAATCTAAACCCGCAGGCAGGTGCTCTCGTCTCGTTTCACAGTCAAGCACACACATCGCCCAGTTGACTGTGTGCTCTGCAAGCACGCCTGATTGCTGCTGATTGTTTTCATCATTTTTGAGTTCTCCGTAAATGGAATTCTCATAGAACTGCTCAAATGAAATGTAGCTAGACCACTGCTGGCTTTGATACGTTCGAACATCGGTTTGCATTTGTGTCCCCAGGTGGGTCTGTGCCGTCCCGGTGACTACGGCAGTGACGTGTCGCACATGAACCTGCACAAAACGTTCTGCATTCCGCACGGCGGTGGCGGTCCGGGCATGGGACCCATTGGAGTGTGAGTGCGATTTCAAAAAAAATTACCAGAGTTTTTTTTTCAAATCACGTTTTGTGATGCGTTGTGGTGAATGAGTAATTTTCAGTTTGCCTGCTCTCTAACGGCATAAAATGTGTGAAGAGGTAGCCCAAACTGAACTTCTGATGCCTGTGTTTTGTGTGCATGATCGATGAGCGTTTTTGTAATGGCGTTATTTCGAGTACAGCTGCAATAGAACTGAAACTGTTCACGCGGAGATCGTCGTTGCAGCAATGCCATTACAGCAAACGCCACCTGGCACCGTTCCTGCCGACACACCCGTTGGTGCACATTCGTGGCTGCCACGGCGCGCCGGTCGCTGCAGCACCGTGGAGTTCAGCGAGCATTCTGCCGATCGTCTGGGCCTACATTCGCATGATGGGACGCTCTGGGCTGCAGCACGCAAGCAAGGTCAACCGGCAGCACCACACGAGCGGATGCACGTTGATTTTGCGTGCACTCGTATTGCAGAAAGTTGATTGAGCTGATTGATTGATTGGTTGAGCCAGCTCGATGCAACCAATCAGCAAACTCACATGGTAAAAGGCTGGTTGAGTGTACCGAACAGAAAAGATGCGGAGGACGAGGGACGAAATAACGACGGAAAGTAAAAAGTAAACAACAAAAGCGCTCAATTGTTCAGGTTTCCATCTTATCAGCGAACTACTGCATGAAGCGTCTTGAGTCATCTTATCGAATCGAGTACCGCGGGCGCAATGGGTTTGTGTCACACGAATTCATCGTAGACTGTCGCAAATACAAAAAGAATGGCATCACCGTGGTCGATATTGCTAAACGCATGATGGACTATGGGTGAGTTAGCTAACTCTATAACATATCCAACTGGTTGAGTGGTTGGTGGTCGGTCACGTGACGCATGGATTCTATGCAAACCAAACCCCGCCTTCACAGTAATTAATGTACACAATGCATGCATCAACCAATCAGCTAGTTGGATATGTTATAGAGTTAGACTGTAGTTTCAAGTATTTTTGGGGGTTTTTGACAATATTTTTCAGCTGTGGAGATATGCACAATGGTGCATTCGCTCAAACTCAAAATCCAAATCTGACAACGGCTAATGTCCACTTTGATGCAATCACGCTTTATCTCACTTTTGTTTGAACATGCGGCCATTCCCTTTGAATTGCAATTGAATCATACCCCTTACCAAAGTGTTCGACAGCATACAAACGTGTTTTCTTTCGTGCATATTATCAGTTTCCATGCACCGACAATGTCATGGCCGATTCCGGATTGTTTGATGATTGAGCCGACCGAGTCGGAAGACAAGGCGGAACTCGATCGCTTCTGCGATACGCTGATTGCGATTCGTGACGAGATCGGCGAGGTGCAACGGGGCGAGCAACGCCACGACGACAACGTGCTCATCGTACGCAGCTTTTGCATTTTTGCACGTTTTGCAAAACATCAGCTCTGAAGAATAAACTGCATGAAGAACTGTTTCTTAGAAGTTCAATATGTGAGAAGTGTTGTTGGTGATTCTGGCAACTTGCACAGAACGCGCCGCACACGCTCGAGAAAGTGACCAGCACTGAGTGGCCGCATTCGTACACGCGCGAGAAGGCAGTCTACCCGAAGGTCCGCTTTGCAGTTGCATTGCAGGGAGTAGCTGAGTTTTTGTAACATTTTGCATGCTTTCCAGGTGGATTGCAGGGATGCACTTACATTTTCAAAGCTTTTTGTGTCATTTTCAGCGTTGGTGTCGTGACAAGCACTGGCCAACGGTCGGGCGTCTTGATGACGCCTATGGCGACAAAAACCTGCTGTGCACTTGCCCACCGGTGGAGACATACGAACAAGCGGCAGCTTGACATTTGCAACACTTGAACAAACTGGTCGCGAAACAAACTCAGGTGCATGTGATCACCACAAATATCGAATTATTCAACGTTAGTTTCTGTAGATACCACAGCTTGGATAGCTCATCTCTGAAGAACTTTACGAGCTTGAAATTTTCAAGTTGAATCTGCCTTATTCTAGTTCCGTCGGTTGTCCTGAGAATGTATTTTGTGGAGTTTGATGGAAAGTACAGTGCTGTATTGTTGTATAAACTGTGTCAGTGGTGCACAATTTATCTGCTCGTTCAGTCCTAAAAATAATTTCTCAAACGAAAAAATCGAGAAACGCTTACACCAACTCTGATCAGTTGGACGTGCAGAATTTTCACAACAGAAAATATCACAAATCAAAACAGAATTCACAAAAATGGTCATGAACTTTTAGTGTCATGGTATTCGTAAACGGCACGGCACAGAAAGCCGCATTTCAATTCTTGAATGAGGTAGCTGACGAACTGTGAGACTACGGCGAGATCGTTGCGCTGCAGAAAGATGGAATTTGTTGAGACACACCGCTCAGACACTTGCATCTATGCACTAAAAACACCGGTTACACGTTGTTTGAAGTGCCATGCAAACTGTTTGAATAAAACAAAAGGCTGCCAATTTCAATTCACTGATTTCACACATACCGTCGAAGAAAAACAAACGAAACTAGTGAATATCTGCGAATATGTGTGATATGATGTGAGCAATCAATAATGTGCACAGCAAAAGTTCTGCTCACACCAGACGGTGCACAAACGTGTCTACCGTGTCCTCCAGGTGCGGTCGTGCCTGCGAGAGGATTCGTTGCACGAGCATTTGCTTGGCGCGTTGCCAGTCGGCGTTGCGCAGGTTGACGCCGCGTTCAAAGTGCAGATGGCCGATGCGCCGCATGTTGAGCGTTTGCGCGACCGGCAGGCGGCACGTGCTCGCGTCCACCGCGCTGATGACGCCGTCGAAGAACGACAGCTGGCCGGCGCCAAGCCTGCCGACCGAAATCTTGCGCTCCATCTCCGGCAACAGCCGATCGACCGCGGTGAGATAGGGCGTCGACGTGGGCGACGAATTGCGCGACATGCCTGTGTGTGTGTGTAAACCTGCGGCGGTGTGTGCTCGCACGTGCTGAACCTGCCCCATCTCGGCAGGGCGATATCTTCTCCGCAAATATCGCTGTGATGCGAGCTCCGCACACGGCGGCAGATTCAAGCGCGTTCCACCGCACCGCCACACTGCAACACAATGTTGCCGCGTCCAGATGCAAGCGCTCTGCATTCAACAGTTCAACGAGCGGCACCAGCATGTGCAGTGCAACCATCTTCAGCAGCAACGCCATGTTGGACAGCAAAAAGTGCTGTGCTAACGCCGGTGTACTGCTGGTGCGCGCGCCCGACCGACAAGACCGCACGCTCACCTGCGGGCAACGCTAACAGTAGCAGAGCCGCGCCACCGTGTGGTGTACCACGAAGTGCGTTCCGCAAACCACAGCAAGAATCTTTGTGACCCCACATTGGAAGAGCCTTCGAGAAGTTCGACGGTTTTGTGGAGTACATTAGGTGGAAGTGCAAACTTTATAGCGGGGTGTTGCACTGCGGTTTGTGGCACAGAAACCGTGGTACACCACAAACATCCGACGGGTCTGCTTGAAAGAAGCAACAATCTGTTAAATCTTCGTGACGTAACAAACAACCGAAATCTGTTGATGCGTTGAAGTGGACCTACCAAATCATATGAGTAGTTGCGACGCGTCTTGATTGCGCGTCGCCGCACAACGAACACAGCACCAGTGAACGCAATCATTGCCATCGACGGCACCGGTGTCACAAGCAGTGCTCGTGTGGCCACGTGGTACACCCAACGGTACAATGCCCAAACATCGCTGCAAAAGAAAAACGTGCTCAATCAACAACACTATCAAGCGCCTCCAAACTGCCAACACGCACCACAGACCGGCACGACTTTCATGAGTTAACACGATAAATCTTGTTTTGAAGATATACGTCACTCGGCGGAACCACCCGAATCGTGCATAACACGGAAACATCTTGTGTCACAAGCATCAGCGAATGTACAGTAACATTACTGACAGGGTTGCCAGCCAGTTTATAGCCTCATCACAATCTTATAAACGTAAAATCGCTCACAAATCAGCTGATCAAATCACTTGTACAAACAAAACCGCGGAAAGTATCCCAAATGCAAAATAATGTCCAGAGCAAGACAGGCTTACGCTTGGTTAATTGTAAGTTTTTCAATCAACAACGGAACATTGACGATGACTGCGCAAGACAGTGCAAACGCGGTGAGCTTTGCCGCCTGCTTGCCGAGAACAGGCTGATACTGAAATAAGTATGACGTTGGCGAGTGCCTAACTGGGAAAATTGTTTGAAAAGAATTCACTGACTTTCAATGGTTGTGTCAGCGAACGATATCGATCAATGCTGGCAACCAAGAGACAATACGTGCCACCGGTCGCTGCAACATTGGACAACCAGCAACACGACTGAAATCAAGTAAAGCACACAGCTGATGTTGACAGTCGAAACGTGCACTCCAGCAAGGAAACAGCAACTTGCGACGTAAAACCCGTGGACAAAAACGAATACAATCGGATTCTGGTATATTTTCGTGATTTTGTCGGTGATGATTTTGCGAGGCAAACGAGCACAGCCGAGGCGAGTGCCACCGGTTGGCATACCGTAGCAGCAGCGACGTGCGTCAGCAGCGCGTCAGCGACGACCGCAGCGAGCACCGCCAGCAGATCGCAGCACGCCAACGCCGCCGAGAACACGACGGTGCCAGTGAGCGGCGTGGCGCTGTTGCACGCACGCATGCGAGCGCTGCCGTGCACGATCACGAGCGCACCAGCGACCGCCAGCACGCACAACAGCACACGCACCAGACGGCACAGCCATTGCAGGTGCGGCACGTGCAGCGCACAGTGAGACACGCTCTTGCACTCGGTGCAGTTCGTGGCGGCCGCAATGGACGGTGCGAAGTCACAGAAAATCGTCGGCATCGCGAACGCTGCTGCGGTTCTGACAGATGCAAACGGCACGAATGAAAACACATGCAAATCTCACACGTGCACGCTTTTATTGACAACCGGTGTACAAGCGAATATGGAGAGCAATGATCACTTGTGCAGATTTCACTCAGATAAACATGACGCAGGTCACACAACTAACGTATACGCAATTAGAAAACAACAACAAAGAGTCACGGATACCACAAATTTCTTCACTTCAGTTAACAGCTTTAGATGAGCTAACAGAAAATGTTTCGCAGTTCAGTGAAAATTGATGGCGACAAAAATTCCGGTTCAGACGCCTTAGTCTGATTTGAATGAAGCAAGCAACGCACAACAAGCAAAATTAGTGTCGTTTCCAGGCTGC
Source organism: Theristus sp. LFF4_11 (assembly GCA_030248135.1). NCBI lineage: Eukaryota > Metazoa > Nematoda > Chromadorea > Monhysterida > Xyalidae > Theristus > Theristus sp. LFF4_11. Next base: position 53,065 of record JASANC010000960.1, on the reverse strand, counting down.
ATCATCCTGCAAAAGCATGTTTACATCAATTAGTGCCTAGCACCCCGTTTCAAAGAGGTCTAGACCTGCAAATACGGTAACCGGATGTAAAACCAGATAGACTTTCAATGCTAAGCAGTTTAGATTTTCTTCAGCTTACAAACCGCACAAAAACACAAGCATTATGGTGAAACGTGTCGACATGGGACAAAATTAATCATGACAATGTACAACCCTCCGGGCACTCAAAACATCCGGGCATGACACACGGGTAACAAATCGTGAAGGATCCCCTGTGTACACTTTCCTTTCTGATGGTGACCGTAACTAACCACAAATGACAAGCTGAACAAAAAATAACAGTTTCAAACGTAAAAATCCTCATGAATTTTGCAAACCGTTCATAAATGTTGACAAATGTCGGTCACAATCACTAAAGGGGCATTCGTGAAGCAGTATTTACATATGTTTTTTAACACAGCTACGCGTCATTGAATACTGCTTCAGGAATGCGCAGCTTCACGAAAGCTCTAAAGCATATCTTTCTCTGAACCCAAAAATGCTGACCAGACCGTACAATAATGCTTTGCGCCACCACAGCAATAGTACTGAAAAATCAGGTGAAAACAAAATTCGGAACTTTAAAAATTCTGTACAAATTGACATCTGATCACCAAAAAAAAACAGAAAGAAATAATTTGATTACCCAGCATTGTTGTCATCACATATAACTAGAAAAAAGATAATAAATGATACATAGTAATAAGAAGAACACACACACAAACTGCTGAAAAAGTAAAACACTGCAGATTAAAAAAAACTGTTTTAGGTTTATAACAGCTGGAGTTCATATAAAAAACGGAATTTCAAAAACAGCCACTCGTTCGCAAACACCGAAACAGTGCAAGGCAAACAGAAGAATAGTGTGTGTGAAGTGCTCAAGGTTCATGTGGTGTGCGTGCTCAAGCAATCAGTCCACACAGCAGCAGTAACTGCAGAGTGCTTGTTCACATGTCCACCTGCTGCTGTCCACCACCACCACCACCGATCAGCTCGTCGACGGCAGCACGCACACATCCGTGGTTTCGCGCAAGTGCACGCAGCGAACGGGGCACATCAGTGAATCCCATGTCGCTCAGTTGCTGCAGCTGCTGCGCATAGCTCGCCTCTGCCTCGTCGGACGCTCGCTCATGATGCTGCAGAAACCATCGCACTTAATGGCTGCTTCCGGCTTGGTTATCACGTATTTGCAAGCTAACTGCTTTGTTGCGAATTACGTATAAATGTGATGCTTGTCGCAGTTGCATGCATTCATAGAGTAGCGTTCAAGAGGCACGCACAGCCAGCAAGAGAGCACCGACCGGCGGTGTCCATTGCGCCGGCGGCAGCCAGTCTGCGGCGTCCGTCTGCGTCGCACGGGGCACCCACGCCTCCGGCCGTGTCCATGCGCTCGCGGGTGGACTCCTCAATACAACACACACGCATACACACGCATTCACAAGCACAACCAACACAACTGCGTTTACCATTCAGTGTTGCTGCGTGCACCGGCCAGCGTGTCGTCGCTGGCAGACGGCGTCAGTCGAGTGGCCGTGCGCGTCAGTTGATCCTGCACAAACCGAACAACACCTACAGGGGCATTCATGGAGCAGTTTTTAGTAACCGCGTAGCTATGTTTTAACACAGCTGCGCGTCACTAAATACTACTTCATGAATGCGCCTTAATCAGGTGTGTTTAGCAGACGAGCGCATGGACAATAGAACTACAGAAATATATACGGAATGACCGAGTAAACATGGCAGCTTTTTCAGGGTGCAAGGAGCGCGCGAAATTTGAATAAAAGAAAATAGACGTTCAGAAACCAACATGTGGTCCAAATTTGACGTGTTTTTTTCAGACTAATGGATTCTTCGTGCTATTATGTTCATTCTTGCTCCCTTGAACACATGATTAGGAGTTATGTTGGCATTTTTGAAAAAGACAACTCCTAGTCTGCGACTGATCCCGCCTTGACGGGCTGCCTTATTTATTCGGCCATACTGTACACATCACAGCGCACAACAGTGAGACACAGCACCTGCACGTGACGGCCAACGTTCTGCAGGCGCTCGTCAACGTTGCTGAGCACACGAGTGAGCATGTCCGTGAGCACGTGCGCCTGCTGATGCAGCACTCGCACCGTCTCATCATCGTCACCAACGGCGTCGTCTTGTGCTGGCTGATGCTCACGCGACTCCGTGTGCGCCACCGTTGACTGCTGCTGCGCCTGTTGATTGCCGGCCATCACGGCCTCTCCGTGACTCCGTTCATGCGCTCGTTTGTGTTGCTCGTGGTGTTGCTGCAGTGCAGCGTGATGTGCTGCTTCTTGGTTGGCCTGCGTTAGTTCAAAGCAGCATCCTGCAAACGCACCACCCCAAACACTACTATTATGAATGTCTCTGTTAGATGCCACCCACACTGCAGTCAGAAACGAAAATTTAATGAATCCTACCTGATCAGTTTCGACGTTTCCTCTGCCATTGCCATTGTGTGCAACAGAATGCACGGTTGTTGTGACTGAGCTCTGCATGACACCCCCTGTGTCGCCATCTGCCACCGCTTCTCCATTCTGCTTGTCGGCGCAATCCGGCGTTTCTTCTCCATCCGACAAAGATTCTGAATAAAGAAGGAAATAAAGACAAATTCTGACAAAAAAATAAATTCCCCAAATAAAGCACAGATTGACCGGTGTTTTTCAAAAAATACAGAATTTTCAGCCGCAACAGCAGTGTTGTCCAGGACAGAACATCCGACCATTGTGCGCCAAGTGCTTACCGCAGTGTGGCGTGTGCACGCGCATCATCTGTTCATCATCAGTGCTGCGCTCGTCATCGTCCGTCACGTGCTCGCCATTTGAGACCAGCTCAAAGTCACCGTCGTCCACAGTGCTCACCAGACTGTACTGCTCCACGTTCTCGCCAACACTGCCGTGCTCAACAGTGTCGCTCTCAAACAACAAAACAAACGATCACGTATTATCATTCACTCCCCAGGGGCCATTTACCACGACAACACAGACCAGTGTTTCCAAGTCAATCAGCGGCATCTGTTGGCCGACGTCTGATGCGGCGCATTGCCGTGTGCACTCGTGGCCGCTGCCCATGTGAACGCACGCATCGTCGGTTGACAAATCAGCAGCCGCCACCAACACCGGCGTTTCTTTATCCGCTTCTTCACCACTGAAATTGAAAAAAAATGCAATGCAACTGTGTGCAGCAGCTGAGCTGCTTTGGGGGAGCGGCATGGCGGCATTTCATTCACTGCTGGCTTGAATCCTCAGCCAATTTTATGCTAATTGTCAGTAAACACCGTACTTGCTGGCCAGGTCACTGCCGGTGCTCGCATGCGCTTGTTGTTTGCCGGTTGCTGTGTTCTTGCGTTGCACTTGTTTGTGTTTCTTATTGACAGCCGACAGCACGAGTCGTGCGTGTTGCAGCAGCTGGCGTTTGTGACCGGCTGGCTGCTGGTTGACGGACACACGCAAGAGCACGTGCTCACTCGGGTGCACATCAGCGTGCGCACACTCACCGCACAGCAGCCATGTTGTGCACTCTTGCGCGCTGAAATCATGGCGAGTGAATTCGGCATTCGGCGCTCTGGCCTTGTGTTGCTGCAAGCGTTGTAACGTCCAACTAACTTGAGACAGTAAAACGCGTACTGCTCAATTGGCCGCGAGCACACGTCGCAGTCGCATGTCGCACCATCGCAAAATCCACGCACTTTTTCCGTCTTCTCGTTCTTGCCCTTTTTCGGTTTGTTTGCCTGAAATGATTCTTTCCGAACAGTGAACAGTGAGGCAGCCAGCGGCAACGAACGACCCGGCAACACTGACCGCGTCGGTGTTGTTGCTCTCGTGTTTCATGCGCAGTTTCAGCGCTTTCAGCTCTCTGCAGTGCTCCTTCGACAGCAGCAACTGTTCGTGCACCCATTCTGGCTGCCTTGTGCCCGTGTCGTCGGCTGCTTTCTTGCCATCCGCTCCGGCGGCTGCTTTCAGCTGTTTCAACTGTTCTTGTTGCCGCTCGAGCTCTGCCAGCAGCTGTACTCGCTGCGCGGTTACCTCGGCTCGTAGCTCCTCCGAGAGTTCCGTCTTTAGCTCAGCTTTCATCTGCAGCAGCACACAAAAGACATTGAATGATCAACAGGCCGCTTCGTTTATCTGTCGTAAAAAACTGGTAAAAACAATGAGCATAGAGCACCATAGCCAGTAGCAACAATAACTCAGAATCAGAAATACAAGATGTTGGCGAACATAAACCTGTGTGACGACACGTGAAATGGACGCGAGCGTTTGCAGGTCGTCTGGCACCTCGTCCATGTGTCGCTGGCCCTGACAAGCGACCGCTGATGGTTTCACGAAGATTTCGAGCGACTTCATGCGCAACAGCAGCTGCGTCGCTTCCAGCCAATCGCCGGGTGAACGCAACAAAATAGCATCAGCTTCGTCATCGCGATAAAACAGACGTTCCTGGGGGTACATGTGATTGTAATGTGAGTGATGTTACAAGAAACATCAACGCTGCACGAAAATAGCAAAAAAACAAAAACAAACAGCACACATGAAGAAGTCGCAAAAAAAAACAAGCAGACGCGAACTTTCTCATCGGCACTCAACGGCGCGGTGATTGCACGCTGCATGCGTTCAGCGACGTACTCAAACAACATCGGCTCATTCGAGAGCATTCTTCCATCGTTATCAATCATCAGATAACTGTTGACCGATCGCACTGCGACGCTGTCGCCATTTTTGAAAATAATGTTACACGAACGAATTGCACGCCCATCCATTGTGATGCAATCGTCGTCGCCGTATACGTGCAGCTATTGTAACGAGTCTGCGAATGGAGGGAGAATGAATGAACTAATTTTAAAACTGAATTTCTTTTCAACAATAGCAACAGTACGATGAAGGTGGGCGGAGCAGTTATGTGGCTGTTGGCCAGTGGCACTTCCCTGGTTGGCCTGCTTTTAATAAAGAAGCTTTTCGCACTTCCTTCCCTGTATAGCAGTACCGAAGACGTGGGGGGAAGGTGGGGGGGGGGGGTACACAACACTCCCCCCCCCACCCGAGCCGAGACCGTGATGCATCATTATTAAAACAGCTGCATCTGCAGTTCCGGACTCCGGTGCTCCTCCTCTATAACACAGGAAAGAAAAAAATGCAAAAACCAAATTGATCATTTTCACCTTATTAAAAAGGCTTGGCTTTTAGGATTAGGTTCAGGAACCTACAAAAGTACCGAAGACGAGGGGGGTGGGGGTACACACCCCCCCCCCAGAGCACCCGAGACTCGAGACCTCCGCGTGGGGGGGGGTGGGGCCGGGGGTCACGCGACACCCACCCACCAAAACCTGACGCTGGACCATCCACACACACCCCTCGATATTTGATAGACAGACATCCCCCACCCCCCCCTAGATGGACCTAAGTAACAGTGACACCCCCCAAAAATTTTCTCGGACCACCTAAAAATCATGACATTCTTCATTGTAACTTCAAAGATTTTGCAGCAAAATTTAGCGTTTTTCCTTCAAAATTTTAGCGAAAAAATCTCATGGGTGGGGTGGGGCCGGGGGTACAGTAAAGTAGGACAATTTTTGACGTGTACTTAAATATTGAACCGTTCTTAGTTGTTCCTCTTTAGAAAATTACCAAAATTTGACTGTGTTCAAAAATTCCTGTTTGCTGTAGCAAGTCGGCAACCCCTGTCGACCCGGTCGCCCCTCCCCCAAGACACTTACTTTCAGGTTCCACCAGCTATGCTATCTGCCACATGGCGAGAGCCCACTCTTCAAATCATCGTATCGAAAACACGTACTATGATTTCGCGATCACGTTGCGGGCAACTGACAGACGCAAGTTTAACACGTTAGTTTAGCTCAGCACGCAAGTTTTAACATGTGGCCATGTTATCGGGTATCTGAAAAACGGTCGTGTGATGTGGTATTAACCAACACCTCCGCTCCAATTGTTTAACAATATATCGCACAACTCCATTGTAGACCTATAACACACGCCAATCAACAAGATATCATGTTCATCTCATGGCCTACCTTTATTTATTTATTTATTTTTAATTATACGCGCGCCGGTTCCTGAAACCCGAAGGTACCAAACTCCGGCGGAGACGGGCAATACTGCCCCGAGCCCAATTTTACCCTCGGCTCAGGAGGGAATAGACCATTAGACGTTCATTGGTCACTCTAATTTTCCACGAGTATGTCTTGTCCACAGCGAGGTTCGAAAAAAAACCCTGTACCTACAGAACTGTAGGCCGAAGTTCTACCGCTACGCCACGGACCGACTGAAAAACATGTTCTAAGTTGCAAGAAAACGATTTCTGAAACGATATTTCAATTCAGTTAAGTCATTTCAACGCTAAAAATTGACTCTAGAAGTCATCCAAATCGAAAAACATGGAGTACGTCGGTCAAAATGACCAAATAATGACATTTACCTAAGCACACAAAGAAGTTGGGAAGAAAATTTGGTTTGAACTTTCAAAAAATTATGCCATAAATCGAATTTTCAGAGCAAAGTAGAAGAAAAATTTTTCAAATTTTTTTAAGTTTGAAAAAAAAAATAAAAAATGAAAAAAAAAAATTTTTCAAAGCCCCTACTAACTTTAGGTGTGCACCCCCCCCCAGAAAATTTTCTACAATAGTGCACCCCCCCCATGGCCCACGCCTGGGGGGTGTCACTGTACCATGACTGACACCCCCCCCCATTGAAAAATTTTCGGCACCCCCCCCCCACCCCACGTGACGACACCCCCCCTCGAAAATTTGCTTTCGCCTTCGGTACTGCCAACAACAACGACTGATTGCAAGCAACCTCTGATCAGAAATCAAAAAAGTTACTTTTAAGAATGTATACAAATCCTCCCCGAGACAAAGTAAAAATTTTTTTTAAATCTTTTTAAATAAAATTTTAATTTTAAAAACGAAAAAAAATAATAAAAATTTTTTCAAACCCCCTAACCCTACCAGGGGGTCTCACTCTCACGTAATCCCCCCCCAAAAAAATTGGCACCCCCACGGGTAGGTGCACCCTACCTAACAAGGTCTGTCATCGTCATCTTCGGTACTGATCAAAAATCTCATTTTCAGAGCGATTTGAAGTTTTAATCAAATTTCTTAAACAAACATCGTTTTTTTACAACTCTATCCGCCTATCGCAAACCGTAGGTTACGTGTGCCACTGGGGATGCACGTGCACTGTTGCAAGTTGCACCGTGCATGCGTGCGTGCGTGCGGCAAAACGACAGAGAGTTGAAATTCCGCGTGAAGAAGCCAACGGCAGCAATATCACTAATGACGACCAGGTACAGTGTGGCCGAATAAATGAGGCAGTCCTTGTATTCCCATCAAGGCGGGATTAGTCGCAGACTAGGAGTTGGGTTTTTCAAGAATGCCAAGATAATTCCCAATCGTGTGAACAAGGGAGATACAATGTAGAATGAACAGAACAGCACGAAGAATCAATTAGTTTAAAAAACACACATCAAATTTACACACAATTTGATTTCTGAAAGTATTTTTCCTTTCATTCAAATTTCGCGCGCTCCTAGCACCCTGAAAAAAAAACTGCCATGTTTAAACGGCCATTCCGTATGTTGATTGGTTAATTGTTGCTGTTTCTTTTTCCTTCTTTTTTATTTGGACGTTTGCAGTTTTGTTACATGAGAACTACATCAAGCGGTTGCATGGTTATTCTTTTTCAATTTAGGGGGTGGTGGCGTGAACCCCATTCCCACCCTTGCCCATGTTGGTTTGCCACTTTCGGGTTTAGCGGTGGTGAGCCAACGGAAACATGCAAAAAGCATCATCTCATATGCGGCCAAACGGCACTCGGACACGTTGCTTTTCATCGTCACCAAAGTTGTTCATCGTGTGCGGTGGAGTCGTCAACAACTGTGTGAACAAAAGTGGCCGTCCAACTGGAGAGAAACGCGCAAGCAGCGAAACAAAAATACAAACAGCTGCTCGGCTGGAAAACAATGCGCTGGTTCAATGGTGTCCGTATCGATGTCCACGGAGGATTTGGTGGTAAATGTCGGCAGCAACAAAGCAACCAGGGCCGCATGGACAAGCAAATTGCGGACAGGTTAGTCAATTGGTATTTGCAGAACGGATATCAAAAACTTTTTTGCCGAACACGACAGAGAAAAACCAGATAGCACATGCATAATTTGATTTGCAGTACAAAGTACAATCTTTCATGTTCGAAGAAATTTTTCGATGTTGAACGGCAAACGTGCACCTCTCTGTCTGTTTCTCACGGTCTAAGTATTCTAAACTTCTGGATGTTCTTAACGCTGACATCTGACGTTGTACCCATCAAGTAGGATAAATGAGATAATCGATCAAATGAGAAGTTACAGACATCAAATGCTGCATCAATGAATAATGCACACATCTTGTTGTGTGTCATCGGCTTGTTCGTTCAGGAACTACATAGAGACGGCAGGTGCGTGATTATATGAGAACCTGATTTCAAATGCAAGCACGGCCAAGCAAACGCAGAGACATGTTGTATCTATGCTTGATCAGTTACAGTGAGTTCGTTGGGTTATGGATACTGTGTGTAGCTGTAGTGAATGTGTGTACGGATGCTTGTTTGTATCTCTGTCACTGTCACTCACACACATTGTTTAGCGTCGCATTTGCTTCATCAACTAGTGCGACGCTCAATTGAATATGCCCGCTCGGCTTCTATCGGTATGTGTCGTTTGCTGCTGTTGCTGGTGCGTTTGTGCTAATCCGCACATATAGAGAGATATTTATATTTTGCGTATTATGTTGCCGCTTGCAGCCAGGCATGCCGCCGGGCCAGTGGTTTGTTCGTCAACCAACTCATCAGTATGTATGTGAGTGTGTTTGTATTCCTTTGCGTTGTGTGCAGAAGAACATTGGCGTCACAAAAAAGTTACAAGCTGATTCTAAACAATGTTGTCCGGTTGGTGGAGTGTTTGTGTATCAAGCCGGTTGCGCTGATACAATGACGCCATCGGCTCATTGCTGGACTTGTGGCGTTGTTGCGTACTGCTTGTTGGGCGCGCCAGCAAACCGAGCAATAAAGCGCGCGCGCGTGTTTGCCATTGTGTCTGTATATCGCACCTCTCTGTTGCACGCACAACAGCGAACGTTTCAGTTATAATGGCTCCACAGTGGGCCATCAGTGGCGGCGCATTTATGAACATATCCATGGATCGCATCGCAGTGTTTCGGTGTACAGTTGCATCATGCGGCCACCTCGATTTCAATGATGGCCACGTGTTTGTGTGTGCAGCACGCGGGCCCGCACCGCCGGCTGCTCCTGTGGGGCCATTCGATATGCGCGCGCCGCTGACAAACGCTCGTGCATGGCCTGAGTGCATTATTGTGCTGATGCGCTCGCACACGCGCGGCCAGTTGCTTGGTGTTGTTTGGTGCTGCCTCTTGACACAACCCGCTACTATCAGATGTCGGTGACAAAGAGCATGACCAAAGTGCACAACCGATGTCACGAAATATGTACACCACGGCTGCGGCCTCAATGAAAACCATACACTTCGATGAAAGTTCTTTTCTTTTTAGCATGCAGCTGAATCGCAAAGCGAGCAGCGCCCAATTCACCTGCTACAGTTCATGAGTGACTGCGTTTGCCTTTGCCTCTGTTCTCATCGCGATCATGCGGCAAAGCACACATAGTGCATGTTTTATTCTTTGATTCACATGACGGGAGCGTATGATTGATTGCTATGTTGCCGTGATGTATGTAGTGGCGCTGTATGTCACTTTTGATGCTGTTCCAGCACACTGAAAAACACCACTATGACTATATAGCCAGTAGTGCATAATAATGATAATACTGAGTGTGTGCCACGTCTGAGAATGCGAGTGCATGCCTTGAATAAAAGCGTCATTCTGACTGGAATGACAGGCACATAGTGGTGGCATGCTGCAGCAAGAAAAACGCACTGATGAGCACGAAACGGTGGCAGTGGTGCCTTGTGCTGCGTCCGCAGCGGCGACAGATAATCAACAAGAGACAGCAGCCCCCGACAACGACACCACTGCGACTGCCGCTGTCAACCACTGGAAACTCGCGCTCAATATTGGTAAGTTCGCAGTTTTCACAGCATATATCTATAATACTAAGATAGTAACTGTGTATGTAAGTCAGGTCAGGTCAGGTCCGTTCCGCTACGTTGATTGGCTATTAAAATTTACAAGTTTGAGCCAATTTTGCTATTTAAGTCATCATCAGCTGAATACTCATACTCCATTTTCTAATGACAATGCAAAGTTCAAATCGTCATTCCACATGACGTTAGTCATCATGATGCCTTTTGCTCAAGAGCGACAACAAACAAGCGAGACAATCGTAAGAATTGCAAGGACTCCATTGTAGACGATGGAGTTTTTTCACAAAAAACGAGTTTTTAAAACAATCGCTTGCAAGTTGATCGCTCTTTTCGCAAGGTAGACTTTTTATAAAGCCGGTGTTAACAACGAGTATTTAGAAAATCGTTGCTTTTTCCTTCATTTGTTTTTTATCATAGAAAATGCGTCACTTAGTATAGAAAAGCTACATAACAAAACAAAAGCGACCGTTTTACACAATGGGTACTCAGAAACGTGTTGCTTTTTGTTGCACTCGATCAAAAAGAACTGGCTTAGGTTAGGGTAAGCGGGGAAAAGAAGTAAACATTCAAAACAAAAGCGGGAGCTTTGCTACGGGTGTTCAGTATGTAGAAAATCGCTGCTTTTTCCTTCATTTGTTTTTTTATCATAGAAAATGCATCACTTGGGATAGAAAAGCTACATAACAAAACAAAAGCGACCGTTTTACACAATGGATACTCAGAAACGAGTTGCTTTTTGTTGCACTCGATCAAAAAGAACTGGCTTAGGTTAGAGTAAGCGGGGAAAAGAAGTAAACATTCAAAACAAAAGCGGGAGCTTTGCTACGGATATTCAGCAAAATGTTGCTGTTTTGTCATTTCCATTCTATCAAAAATCCTTGGCTAAGGTTAGGGTTAAAAATAAGAGCAGTAAACATACCACACAAAAGTGGCTGTTTTGCAGCGAATATTCAGAAAAGTTTTGCATTTTTCGTCATTTAAACTTTAAAAGGCTTGGCTTAGGTGAGCTTTGCTACGGGTATTCAGTAAAATGTTGCTGTTTTGTCATTTCAATTCTGTCAAAAATCCTTGGCTAAGGTTAGGGTTAAAGGTAAGAGTAGTAAACATACCACACAAAAGTGGCCGTTTTGCAGCGAATATTCAGAAAAGTTTTGCATTTTTCGTCATTTAAACTTTAAAAAGCTTAGCTTAGGTTAGAGTAAGCGGGAAAAAGAAGCAACTTATCAAAACGAAAGTTGGCGTTTTGCAACAATTGTTCAGAAGTGTTGCCTTTTTGACATTTACACTCTAAAAGGCCTGGCTTAGGTTAGGGTAAGCGGGTAAAAAACCATTACCAAGTCAAAAGCGGGTGCTTTCCAGTGGGTACCGTAAAGTCTTGCATATAAGGTTCCTCCCACTTATAAGACCCCCACCCAAATGTGGGCGGAGTGTCACACGGCGGGAAACCAAAAAATTCAAAATTTTGACTTAGTCAAAATCCTACTCCGTTTATAAGGCCCGAAATTCCTAATGTTCGCTTTATAAGACCTCCTCCCACTTATAAGGCTGTCACACGAAATTCCACTTTTTTCAGAAATTTTTGATTTTCAAATTTATATAAGGAGACCTTATATGCAAGACTTTACGGTATTTAGAACAGTGTTGCCTATTCAGAAATGACAGCTGACTGAAGCAGATTGCTTTTCTTAAACCTGTATTTTAAACTGAAACAAAAACTTAAACCGGTATCAGTTAATTGTTGTTAACCAAACGACATTGTTTTTTTATAATTTTTTTAACAGGAATGGCGATTGAACAACAGGTGACGACATTGAAAAGCTAACCAAACAAGATTAATTTTAAAACTTTAAGCGGGAATGGCTGTTAATTGTTGCTGATCAAAGGAGATTGTTTTTTTGATACTTTAAACGGGAAGGACAGTGGAATGCAACTGATTAGCAAAGAATGAAAGGACAAATAAGCGACATTGAAAAGCTAATAAATGCGAGAATTGATTTTGATACTTTAATAGGGAATTGCAGTTGTTTGTTGCTGATTAAAAAGGTTGCGGATTTTGAGTCCGCGTCGTGGGCAAGGTCAAAAGGGGAAAACCAACTCAAAAATAATAGTTGTATTTATCAGCTAACCGTGCCGTAGGCACGGGTCAATTTGCTAGTAACATATATAATAGCTCTTTGTATTGTATGAATGCGGTACACATGAGCGGGGCAAATGGTGTCAGACACAGACTCATTTGATAATGTCATTCAACAGCACCCGATGGCGTCATCACAATGTGCACACAGTTTCAACCCTTTTTTTCAGTTCCGCGTTTGCGGCGCCTATTTCTCGGCGAAGCGTCAACAAGCGGCAGTGGTGCGGCGTCAGTACACCGGAAGTCAAGCGTATCAGCTACAAACAGACAAGTGCAAACGGATGCGGATGCGGGCGACAAAGCAAACAATAATGGCTGCTCAACATCAGTGCGACGCTCAGCCACATTTGCTGCCGATCAAGGTCGACATCAGCAACAACACAGTGACGATGACGATGTTGACGCCGTTGAAATGCAAATGTTTGCACGGCCAGTGCCACAGCGTCTCACGATCACCGGTGGGCGCGCTTCCATTGTGAACGGGCGCACAAACACAAGCGTACAAGCGACACGCTTTCAATCGTTGCGCAACCGACCAAAACAACCACGCCCTAAACCGCAATTACGACAGTCACTGTCCATGAACGATTCAAACGTGAGTTTGAATGTACAGGGTGGGCCAAAAAAAGGTTCCATTTTCAAACTGCTGTCACTGGCTGGTGTTTTAATATTATGAGCTGAAATTTTCAGCATTGATAAAACATGTGATGCCATTTTTCTGACAAAATTTTTATCTAGTTTGGTCAAGTAGATTCAGTTTTACAGCGCAATGTTTAAAAATTCCCAAATTTTCAAAAAAACGGATTTTTAACCAAGAATTTCACAACGAATCATTGCTCATAGACATCCAAATCATCATCAAGGTTTGTCGTCCGGCAGCGGCTGGATTGAATTTTACGCGAAACTGGCGAGTCACTGCAGAAAAACTTTCAGATTGCTCCCACCAGATAGCACACCAGACCCGTTGTTCTGCTGTCCACTTAACCATGACGAAACTGCAGAAAACTGAAACTGAAACACTGTTTTTATTCAAACCGCAGAAAAATTTTTCAAAAGAAACAGATTAACAGACAGAGCAACACAGAAAACAAAAAATCAACTGAACAATTCTTTCTGTCGCAGTCGCATGGCTGCTGACTCGAGTCCGTTGTGAAACATCAGAATTTTGCTCGAGGTGCTCAAATGCAATTTAAGTGTGAAACCTTTCCACTCTGAGCGCATGATTTGAACTATCACGGGTATCAAAAAAAGACCCATTTGTCACCTTCGCAACAGTTTCAAAATTGAATCACGCATCTTGATACTAATTTTTTCTTGCACTCATTTCAGTCAATTTGTTGATTTTTCGAGCTTTTTAGAAAATTGCCACAGTGAGTGCTGGAAATATATATCGGAAAAAAATTTTTGTCAGTAAAATGGCAACACATGTTTTATCAGTGCTGAAAATTTCAGCTCATAATATTGAAACACTAGCCAGTGACAGCAGTTTGAAAATGGAACCTTTTTTTTGGCCCACCCTGTAGTTTCTTTGTGGGATCAGTATCAGGAACAAGTGCAAATAAACGTCCAGGTCAAGCATCTTTTAGATTAGTTGGGTAAATAAACCTCCCAGTAAATGAACGCTGACTCATTTTTAATGTGATTGTTATTTTGCGCTACTGTTCAGATGCCATCAGCGGCAGCAAATGACCAGCAATTTGGCAGCAACAGGTCAACAAAAAGCACCAGCGGTCACAATCGTCAGCACAAGATGGCTGACTTTGTCAACGTCAACCTGGCCATCGGCCGTTTGATGGGCCCTGTTGGCATGGCTGGTAAATCGGTCGGTCGCTTAGGCTCGTTGAATGCAAGGCACACGCTCGGACTGCAGCGAAGTTGGCATGCCATGAAACGAAACCGGACGCAGCTGACCGTTCGTTACACCCGATGTCTTTTCATGGTTTACAGCTCAAAAACAAAATCAACCACCATGTTCTGGATTTGGATGTTCATGTCAGCTGCGTTTTTAGACACAAGAAAATCAGTCGGAATGACGCTTTCAGGTGACAGCGGCTCGTATTTTCACGAACTTTGCGCAGCGGCACAAAGCGGTGGACATGGCACTTGGCGTGCACCAATCGATAATGCTCAATCCAACGAATCCACATATGGACTCGATATTTGACCATGCAAAGTTTTTGATCTCTTTTTTGGACGACATCATTGAAAACATCGATCGGTCGTCGGTCTTCATTGAGCCAATTGAAAATTTTGGTCGAAAACACGCGCACTTGAGCGAGAAATGCGGTTTGAAAGACGTCATGTGGGAACAGGTCGGTTGCTTCCGAGTGCGTGACACACAAGCGTCAACAAAGTTCAAGAGTGCTGTAACGAGTAAAAAAACACAGCAGATATTTCTGCGTTGCTCCGAAACGTTACTGCGCGAGTTTCCCGTGATTCGCACGACGAAGGACGCGTCGGAGGCGTGGCGCCTGTTGATGGCGGTCATCAGTGACCACATGTGCAATGGCTTCCAGCAGGAAGTGAAGCTGAGACGGCGACGCAGGCAAGCGCAACGCGAACATCTGAAAGCGTCCATCACGCACTCGCACTCGTTCCACTACGACAACAGAGACGCGCCAACCGACAAGCGCTCGCATGAAACGCACCACGCGTCACACAAACGTTCGTAAGCGTGACAGTCTTGGTGCGATGTTTCGGCCAGCAACCGAGTTGTGCGAATTGCACTTGCTTGCAGACTTCGAAGCGGGCAGTGCTTGTTCGTCAGTCAGCGGGCGCCTCAGCCATCAAGTCTCCTTGGACATGGAGTGCAACTGGGCCTCCACGTCAACGGCTGCGACGTCGCCAGTGTCCGGGTTGCTTTCGTCGTCGCCTGCATCCACCAACCGTCACAATCAGCTTTATACGATGCAACATTCAAGACAGGATGCGACGTTGCACGACTACTCACGTACGCCGTCGTCCAGTGCTAACAGCAGTTACCTACAGCTGAACCAGCTCTCTGCAGCTGCTTACCACGGCTACCAGGGCGTGATGCCACGCTCGATGACCGTCTGTGTTGACCGACTCGACCGCAGTGACCTGGACAACTGGTGGAACTGTTAGCTGGCAACAGGATCGTTTGCAACGAAACACCTAGTTGTCTCCATCGGATAACACCTTCGACATGAACGGGCCATGTGTTGTTGTGAATTTCCATTTACAATTTCATGTTATGACGGTAAACTTTAAAAAAAATCATCTTCTCATTTTAAATTAGCAATCAGATTTGCTCAGGTTTTTCTCTGTATTTTTTCATCTGGCAAATTTGGATGAATTATGAAGTCGTCGACCGGAAATGAAATAAAATGACGCCGAAAAGTTTCAAAATTTCAACACTCACACATGTTTATTCTTGGGAAAGAGGAGCATGTTGAAAAATTTCGAAATCACGACAGCAATCAATGAATCGACTTATCCACAGCCAGAAATCTAGCAACTGTTCCAAAGCAATCAATATGCGCCTGGGGAACAACAGAAACAGAAAATCCAGTATTAAGTCGGACCGATGTTTACTTAACAACCATTACTAAACACCGAAAATGGACATCGAATTAATCATGCACATTAACCAACACATGAACAACACTCAAATTCAAAAAAGTTGAACACTATCTGTTTTGAAAGTTTTCCAGTCGTTAAATAAAAATAAATGGGTTAGTAAATGTGATAAAACCGTTTGAATTACAGACATAAATTCATGGCACTGAACGCAGATCAGTGCAACTGAAAATGCCCAAATGAAATCACAATGGAAATGACCACACTTAGAAGGACGACGAGGCCAAACAGACACTACTTTTGTAATGATCTCAAACTTTATGGGTTCATGAGTCACATATGCCACTGATGTCATTACTTTTGTTGGTGTTCACTTCGGTGTATATGTGTTTACTACAGGACAAATGCAAAGCCATACAACGGAACACAGCAACAAAAATGTGCGTGTACCTGTACAGTAAAGCAATCGCAATGACACAAAACAGTCGAAAACGGCGGCGGAACATTTGAATCATTGGACCAGTGGTGTTTGATGGTGGATGCAGTAGGAAACCAATTTTAACGACGTCACGTCAACCCAACAATGCAAATCGACGGCAAACTGCGAGATTGCAAAAGTCAACCTTAGATTTCATAAATCTTCGGCCGATCATGCTGACGAGGACGCTTCGACGACGTGGACGTGGGCGAATGGCTGCTCGCTGGCTCGTCGTCGGGGGGCTCCTCGACAATCGGAATAGGATCAGCAGTGCTGCTGCCGCCCGGCGCCATGTCATTCAGATCGCTGCACAACCAACAAACATTGCATTCACTCGCAACCGCAAACATTGAAGCACATTTGTGTCAACCGAACGCACCAAACACTGTTGATTTGTACACCATCATAGACGTGTGTGCCAACACTGAATTCAACACAAGACGCAAACAGCCTCACCGATCACCGTGGTCGATGGCACGTCTGCCATGGCCGCCCGCGTACGCCGCTCGCCCGCCAATGCCAAGCGATGCGCGTGTCGCATGCGCCCAGTCACGTTGGAAATCGTGCACTTCGTCTGCAAGCACCAAGTAAACGGTTGGTGCATCATGAATATTTGGCTGGCTGATGAGAATACGATTGAGCGCTCATGCTGGAGCTGAACTCCGCAACAACGCAAAAATAGATCATAAATCATACGCAATATTGCTAACGCAAATGCAGAACTTCAACTCAATCTAAAACTCCCTATTCAATCAATACCTGGTGAAAGGAAATGATCTTCGTTACAACAAACAAAGCAGCAACCTTTTTGAAGATTGTGTAGTTTCTGCTGTTCTTCGATGTCGCCGCCACGTAGCCGCCGTTTCTCGATCACGTGACCACGATCACCGATGTGATGACCGATCGTCATTTTTTCCTCGCCCGACTCGCTGTCACGCAGCGTTTTACGCAGCTGCAAACAAGAGAGCAAACTTGGAAAACGAGCGTGCAGGTCGGTGTTCGCAAGTGCTTTGTCCATACCTCTTTGACATTGCCCGCCTTTGCCATGCTCTGCGTTGCTTCGTAATAACGCGGCTGCTCCCCAGTCAATCCGTCGTAGCCGATCACAGTCGAATGCGAATAGACATGCGAATTCGGGTCGTTTGCGGCGTTCTCCTGCAAGAGAAACTCGCTGTTATTGTGGTGATGTTAGTTGAGTGCTCGGAATGAAACGCACCATTTGACGCATGACATTGCCAAAGAGTCCCCCGCCGAGCAAGCCGCCGAACGGAGTGGGCATCATCAGAGCTTGTTGCTGCTGCTGATGACGCTGCTGTTGATCGTCAATCATTTGCTGTCGTGCGGCCGCCCCGGGCCCGCCACCGCCGAATGCGCCAAGGCCAAACGGTTGCATCATGCCACCCATGCCAAGTCCACCGAACGGATCAGCCGCAAACGCACCGCCGCCACCGAGCATGCTGTTCATCAGGTCGTCCATCTGCTGCATCTGCTGGTTCATCTGGTTGTGCATCTGACTGAAAGCACGCTGCGCCGTAACGTCATATATGAAAGCTCTGACAGACAAAAACCGTAAAACTGAACGGAACGGAAAAGTTGAAAATTGTCGAAGCAAAACAAAAATCTACAAAACAAGTATTTTTTAAAGTTTTCATGTCAATCTCAACTGGGGTTGAAACCGTTGGAAAATAAAACCGTTTTTTCTCGCAATCACAAAAAAACGCTTTTTTACAAAAAATTTTGCGGAAATTTTGATATTTGACAACCATTGGAGCTGGAGTGGACGAATGATATCGCATAACTGCATTTTGAAAAGTCAAAAACTAAACTCAATTTAAACTTCGCTTTGCTTTTCAATTGGATTTCTAATTGGCTCGGAGGGTCAAGTTATGGAAACCGAACTGAATGCTAAGAAAAAAAAATGGGGAATAAAACGGTTTTTTTAACGGAAGTAAAACCGAGTTTATTTCAGACAATATAAAAAACGTTTTTGCCACCGGCACCACCATCCATAATCTCAACCACTTTTCTGACCTGAAAAACGGGTCGTTGCCACCACCGAAACCAAATCCGCCAAACATCTTTGTTGGTTTTTGCTTTTGGCTGATTCTCAGTTTCTTCAAATTGACAGTGAAGACGACATCTAATAAAATCAGTGGACGAAGCTTCGCTCACATTGTTTTTCGTTTGTTTTGCGTGTTCTTTTCGCTTGGTAATCTGCAAAATAAAAGTAAGGCAAATCGATGCAAAGAATGACTTGACTTGATTGATCATCTCCTCAACAAACGTCAACGGCGACAATTGATCATCGCATCGCCGGCGGAAACGGGCAAATAAACACTCCTCCGAGCCGAGCCCAGCCCAAGCATATACACCCTCATCGGCTCGTCAGGTTAGTAGAAGTGGGTTGAAGATTTTGATCGTACAAACACATGTTTGGGGTGGAAAAATTGAATGAATGAATGTTCAATTGGTCACTTTTTAGTTTGTCCACGT
The DNA here is from genome assembly GCA_030248135.1 of Theristus sp. LFF4_11. Lineage (NCBI taxonomy): Eukaryota > Metazoa > Nematoda > Chromadorea > Monhysterida > Xyalidae > Theristus > Theristus sp. LFF4_11. The sequence continues at coordinate 34,274 of JASANC010000960.1, read as the reverse complement.
GTGCCGCATCGCGCGTGGCCACGGGGGCTCGAAAAAAGTGAAAATCCTGTTTTTTAATCATGTAGATGGTATGGTTGTTGCTGAAACATTGTTCTGGAAGGTTCTGTGTGTAGTGCCAACTGTGAAATTGAACGCACATAAACACCATACGTTGGATTGTTTCATAGTCCCGTGATGCTGATGAGTGCGTGGCTGACCGCTGGGGGTGCTGGGGGCTTGGGCTCCGTCGGTCGGTGCCCGGGTCGTCACCCCCTCCTGGTTCAGTCGGTTTGATGACTTGTGTTTTTGTGTTGCCTTTTTTACCCCCGCATCGCATCGGAACTGATCTGACAACGTCAACATTTGGAATCCATGGCCTCAGCCTCAATGCTGTAAAAAGGAAGGAAACGTGCGCAAAAGTTTGACAGAGTTTGCACGTCGTGTTCGTAATGGGCGTACGTGCAGCGTTCGTCGGCTTGCTTGCATCGGTGCTTGCGCTGTTCGTTGTTGTGCCGTTGATTTCACTTGAATTCACAGCTGCTGTCTTTGTGGCAAACGTCATAGCATGTGCTGCGACATGTATCGTCTTGCATTTCAAACGGAGTTACATCCATTCAAATATTCTGGCAAGTTTAGTTTTCTCAAGTCGGTTTTGTTTGAACCGAAGCAGTTCCTATGAAGTTTGTGCGTGCGATTGCATTGGAACCGCTGTGCATTGTTGCAGGTGCTGACAACCTCATTTTGCTTGAGCACTTTGTGTGCTGTGTGCATCGTGTTCTCGGTGCTGCCTAACAATGCAGTTGTGGAGTCAAGTCTGAATTTGCGGTCGTTTTCCGTATACGTGTCGGTTTTGTCATTTTTCCACTTGTCGGAATACCTGGTGACTGCGTGGACGAACCAGCATAATCCAAAATCGACGCTGTCTTGGGACTCATTCTTGTTGAATCACTCCCGTGAATATGTTGGGGCTGCCGTTCTATCGTGGCTGGAGTTTGCTGTCGAAATCTGGCTTTTTCCGGGTGAGAAGTTTTTCATTGTTCAGTTTTACGTGATCGTCCTGTCTTGACGTTTGCTCAACATCCCAGGAAATCGCATGTTTTGCTTGCTCGTTTTCAGCGTTCAAACGTTGGTCACTCGTGAACACATTCGGTTTGCTGTTGTGCACCGGTGGTGAGATGGTGCGCAAAGTGGCGATGTTGACGGCGGGACGCAACTTCACGCATCTGGTGTCGCACAACAAGCAGCCTGAACACAGACTGGTGACACACGGCCTCTACCGGCTCGTTCGTCATCCCGGCTACGTCGGCTGGTTTTGGTGGAGCATTGGCACTCAGGTTTGTGGCGGCGTTGATTCTCGCGGTGCAGCTACAACAACAAATCGTAATGACTGTGCAGGTGATCCTTCTGAATCCCGTGTGCACCGTCTTGTACGCGCTTGCCAGTTGGCTGTTCTTCGCAGATCGGGTCGTTGAAGAAGAACTGTTTTTGTTGCAGTTTTTCGGTGAAGATTACAGAAGATACCAAGAAACAGTGTCGACGGGTCTTCCGTTCATCGAGGGATATGTGATTCGTGATGCGCTTGAACGCAGACCAACAAATCAGATGCACACAAGGACAACGTGACATTGGTGCTGGGCAGCAGCGCCAGGTGACACGAAAGAACTCAACTGCTCTGGCGTTAACTCTGCTAAATCTCGTTTTGCCACGCGCATCAGATGTTTCCACCGTCACGTATCTCACAATGTTGACTTGACGGCGTGTGATGATATTTGCTGTGGTTGTGTAGTGATAACTTATTTTATTTGAATGATTTTTGTTGTTGTAAGATTTTGAAATCATTGCAAATTTTCATATTTTGTCATCAAAAACTGTCACCAAAGAACTCGCGCATAAAATCGTTTATTCAGCCGTAGGTTTGTTTTAATGGTAATTTTCTGGTTGCTTTTCTGTCGTCGTCATTGCGCAAGGCGATTTTCACTTTTTTATGGTATCATTGAACTATTGCGCCGACGTCAATTGTCACGTTCAGCTTGCGTAATTTCGCATCAGCGCAAGCCTCGCGGCAGACTTGGCAGTGTGGCGTTGCGCATCGCCTCTCCGTACCTCGCATCGAAGCGGCAATCGAGCCGACGACAACGACGAGCACTGAGCATGGACAGTCACCAGAATCATGCGTTGCGCGCGGCGTTGTCGCAGCTGGCGAACAGCGTTGACGGGCTGTTGCAGGTGTTCGTGACGGACAGGGACGGCATCCCGCTGATGCACGTCAACTCGAAGCACGCCGCTGTCGGCGGCTCTGACGCGCACGTGCGCCCGCAGTTGCTCGCTGCGTACCCGATCGCGATGGAGCAGATCAAGAAGCTGCACTTCGGCACGCATCGCCACATGCTCTGCATGTACGCGAATTTCCAGGTGCGTTTTGGGAGATCACTGTGGAACATGCATTCTGGCGTATGTTGATTGGCTGCATTGAGCTAGGTGCACCACCGGTTACTTTATAATAAAAAAGCTGGTGATTGCCCACGATTTACGATTCTATTCGATTATATAAAAACTGGTACGCATCAGAATTTGCAGCCAACAGTTGTTAGCATCGCAATGCTTGTCCATCCCATGCTATTTCATGACATGTTCGAGTGTGGATGGTTTTCCGTTTTCTCAGCTTGTGCTACTGAACTGCGGCGCGTTGAACGTGACGATGGTGGCAACAGCCGATGCAAACAGCGGTCTCTTGTTGCAGATGCGCAACGACATTCAGCCGATCATCGACCAGGTGCAACAGATCACCAGCGACGTGCTGCCGAATGACTGAGCACGCATGTTATTGTCATGCTCGCTGTTATGTCATCGTCACTGTGTCATCGTCACTATTTCTCAGTGATAGCAACATTATTGCGGGATGACTTTCTTGATTTATATGAAACTGGATGATTGATTGTTTTCATCGTTAATGGAAGTTTCATGCTGGAGTTTGAAACACGATTAACAGCGGATTTATCACATCACATTGAGAAATGATCATGATAGCCATAAAATATGGCATCATAAAAAACAGAACCGGGAATAAATAAACCAACAACGGGATCAACAAGACGACAAAAGACAATTAAATAATTGCCAACTCTGCATTTTTTCATTCTTTGATGCGAATACCCTAAGAGTATTGAACTATTGATACATAAATGAATACAGCATTGGCACAAAAGCCGAAACTATGAACAATAGTGAATATAATGTACCGCATTAAATTACAATTTGTTTAAATAAAAAAAGCTTTTCTCTGCATACAAAGAATAGTTTCCACCAATGCTCACCGAAAGCAAGTTTTCCAATGTACCACAAGTTTTTGGCAATTTTCGAATGAAACTTGAAACCTTCATCAGACATCAATATCATAATCGTTTCGACAATGTTCCAGCACAAAAGTCCGAAGAAATGCAAAAATATCAGCGAGAAAAACTACCGAGAGAATTACCGAATCGTGCATGACTCATCATATTGCGTGTTGTAGCTAGGGTTAGTGGGTTTGAAAATTTTTTTCGTTTTTTTTCGTCAAAAAACCCGGATTTTTTCAAATTAAAAAAAATGAAATTTTTTTCCTACTTTGCTCTGAAAATTTGATTTTTGGCATAATTTTTCGAAAGTTCAAACCAAATTTTCTTCCCAACTTCCTTGTGTGCTTACCGTATTACCTATAATAAACCCCCATGGGGGTTTATTTCTTCAGCGACTTCTGGGGGTGGGGGCTTATTTTGGGGGGGGGTTTATTTTTTTTGGGGGGGGGGGTTATTTGGAAACCATTTTTAGGGGCGGGCAAAATGGCAAAAATACCTTGGAAGGAAGTCGCAGAAACTTCTACTCTACATAGAAATTTCCTTTTACAACAGCCTTTTGTAATGAAATTACCATTAACTCATCCATTTGGGGCCTTTGGTAGCACAATTTCATCATTTTCACTGCAACCAGCCACTGAATTCGCTGGGTATGTGTTTCAAACAGGTTTCCAATAATCCCCCATGGGGGATTATTTTTGGGGGGGCGGGATTATTTGGAAACTTGTCGAGGGGGTGGGGGTTTATTTTTTTTGGAGGGGGGTTTAATTTTGGGGGGGGGGTTTAATAGCGGTAATACGGTAGGTACATGTCATTATTTGGTCATTTTGAGCGACGTACTCCATGTTTTTCGATTTGGATGACTTCTAGGGTCAATTTTTAGCGTTGAAACGACATAACTGAATTGAAATATCGTTTCAGAAATTGTTGTGTTGCAACTTAGAACATTTTCAGTCGGTAGGCCATGAGATGAACATGATATCTTGTTGATTGGCGTATGTTATAGGTCTACAATGGAGTTGTGCGATATATTGCTAAACAATTGGAGCGGAGGTGTTGGTCAATACCACATGGTCAATACCACATCACACGACCGTTTTTCAGGTACCCGATAACATGGCCACATGTTAAAACTTGCGTACTCTCGAACTTTTCGATACGATGATTTGAAGAGCGGGCTCTCGCCATGTGGTAGATAGCATAGCTGGTTGAACCTGAAAGTAAGTGTCTTGGGGGGGGGCGACCGGGTCGACAGGGGTTGCCGACTTAGCTACAGCAAACAGGAATTTTTGAACACAGCCAAATTTTGGTAATTTTTTAAAAAGGAACAACTAAGAACGGTTCAATATTCAAGTACATGTCAAAAATTTTCCTGTTGTACTGTTGAAAATGCAACTTTCCCTGAAAAATTTGATTTGAAAAATAATGTTGAAAAATGGACAAAATTTCAACAAAACACGATTTTCGCGCTTATAGTTTTCCGGATCGTTCTGAAAATGGTCTAGCTGAACTCAGCTCGACGAGACGCTTCGAACAAACCTAACTTGTGAAAAAAATTTTTTAATTTTTTTAATTTAAAAAATTCGGAATTTTTTCCCCTAACCCTAGTTGTAGTCAATCAATCAATAAGAAAACGGAATAGTTTTGGGAAAAACAACAGCAATGAAATGGCTGAACGAAAACAGAGAACAAAAGGAATGTGGCGAAAATTATGCCGCAATAATAAGTGTGTATAAGTGTTGAAAGTGTTGCTATCGGTATCACATCACATTTGTACGACTGAGCACACAATAAACTAACACCAAAATATATTGTTGAATAGGGTTGGCAACGGGAAAAAACTCCCGTGTTCTGTGGAGGCAAATTTTATAACCTGAAAAAACCGTTTTTTTGTTTTTTTCAAAATTTACAATGCGACGTTTTTTGTTTTGCAAGAAATCAATTTTCGGGAGAATAAAATGGACTGCGACCACGTTCAACTTGCAGAGATCTAGTGAATCTTCTTTTTCACTTTGTTCTATCTCATGTTGACAATGCGTTTGTATTCCGTTTGTGCCTTGTGCATCAGTTTTCTTCTCTGACCTTAGCCGTTGTTTCGTGTTTCCCGAATTTTTATATGAAGCCATAACCATTTGTTTTCGTTTTAAAACTCAAATATGAGCGACGGGATTGTGAAACCGCATTTTCTCTTTGTTGAATAATAAAATTTGACGAACCGTCGTTCTTTTCTTTTCCCGGCACTTGTGTTGTCGATGCACATTAAGAAAGACTGATTACCTTTTAAAAATTATTGGTCTAACTGTTTTAAATGCAAGGTTTTAATTTTTTTGCAACTTGTAGAAGACAGACAAACTTGCAACAGACAAATTGTAGAACTACCGACAGTCGGGAAGCTGCTTGTGTGGCTTTATCCTTCATTCTTTATTATTGAATTATTTTTGTTAATAAAAGCACCATGTTCTTTTGAAATTTATTTGTCGTCAAACTGCTTTTCACAATCGAATTCACTGACAGTAAAGCATGATTTCGGAAATCCACATACATGCACATGTGTCAGTTGATCAATGATAAGTGCATGTATTTGGATTTCAACAAATGAAACAAAATAATTTTTGCCGTTCAGTGATTTCCAAAAAAACCAATTGTGCTATTTACTTTGCCACCGTGCTTTACTGGTGTCAAAAACCACACGAGAACTGAAAATTAAAAAAACATGTGGCACAAAAGGCAAACATGATCAAAAATGACAGCCAAAATGCACCAGCACTACAGCATTTCATTTCCGTCAACGGAATTCGCAAGCGGCACATTTTCGGCATGTGTCTGCACTACAAACCGCTGGCAATCTATCAGTCGTCGTTCAGTGATCAAATTTTTGTGATAAACATCACTGACAAGCCAATCATTTGCGTGATACCAGTTCAGCGGCTAATGTCACGGTGCTTAGTCGCGAGCGATCCATTCACTAAAAATTACCTCGCTTGTCTTCAAATTATTCAATCGTAAATTTGCTTTGCTTCATGTTTTTTACTTGATTCTTTTAGCTTTGCTGTATGTTTTCGGTGCACCATTTTTTTGTAAGGCATTTATAACTCAGAGAGACGAAACAAAAACCGCTGCTTGCTGTTGTGTATTTTTGGGCTAAATTTCACGAACAGCTTTCAGACAAATTAATAAGGAGCGAGCAGAGAAAGCCACTGCGTCAGTTTCACGTGCAACGACTGGCGATTGCACACTGTGTGTGTGTGTTTACAGAGGCCTTTACAACCGAAAACAACTGGTGGCTGCAGTTGTTGCATACCATATCACGGAAGCCTCAGTCCTGCATATTTGCTAGAGTATCACAAGATCTTCAAGTGGTAAAAGTTTCAAATTAAAATATTAAGGGACAAGGGAGAAAACCAGTCAGACAATTATGTGCAGTCGGCAGTTGTGTAGACGAATATTACGCAAATAAAGCAAAATGCGCGGTTCAGACGGAAATACGGAATTCAATGTCGCATGTAACAAAAATTATGTTTTTTCGATGTTGCGACATTGAATCAAGACATGAAAAGAGAAATTTCTGTTTCATGTCCAACCAAAAACATGTCGCGTATAACAAGAACATGACCAAGTGGTCATGCTACATTGAAGTGACATGCACGCGACATAAAAAAATCGTTTCTCCGTTCTCCAATTTTAGCACCAGTTACCGTATTACCTCTAATAAACCCCCATGGGGGTTTATTTCTTCAGCGACTTCTGGGGGTGGGGGTTTATTTTTTTTGGGGGGGGGCTTTATTTTTTTTGGGGGGGGGGGGGTTATTTGGAAACCATTTTTAGGAGTGGGCAAAAATGGCAAAAATACCTTCCATGGCAGGAAGGAAGTCGCAGAAACTTCTACTCTACATAGAAATTTCCTTTTACAACTGCCTTTTGTAATGAAATTACCATTAACTCATCCATTTGGGGCCTTTGGTAGCACAATTTCATCATTTTCACTGCAACCAGCCTCTGAATTCGCTGGGTATGTGTTTCAAACAGGTTTCAATAATCCCCCATGGGGGATTATTTGGAAACTTGTCGAGGGGGTGGGGGTTTATTTTTGGGGGGAAGGGTTTAATTTTGGGGGGGGGGTTAATAGAGGTAATACGGTATTTTTGGAGAAAATCCAAGAACAACTTGTTTTACCCTGAGTTTGAAAAAACGGCTTCTGCCAACCCAATGTTGAATGTTGATTGAAATATGCTGAAAGCAAAAAAGACCAATGCACAAAAACATGATGTTCTAACGACATGACTAAGTGAGCGACGGCTGACCGGTTGACTCAAATTCATTCCAGGCATCATTCAGCTCTGTGAACACAGCCTTTGCCAGCGCTTCGTTCGGTGAGCCGGTTTGCTGAAACAAGTGCACCATGAAGAAATAAGTGGAAACATCATAAAACTACTCAATATAAAGCCATATGACGAACTTTGTCCGGATGAACAACCAAGCAGGCTTTGCGATAAAACTTCTTCACTTGTGCGGCCGTCAGCAGTTGGCTCATCGAGCACGGCTCCCACTTGGCTCGAGCGTCTACAAACAAACGCGGCTGCTTCAGCGAAATTGCAATCCCTCAGGTAAAGTCTCAAGGTGGCATTTTTCCGAAACAATTTGCGAATAATTTTGGAATTTTTCCAGAACCAAAAACCGAAACCAAAAAATGACCAATGATGCAGGATGAAACAAAACATGCACGCGCGCAAGCGTATCCTAATCGCAATCTAACACTATTCCGCTCATTTAACGCCATATTGAATTCCATAAAAATATTACGGAAATTATTTTGTGCCAGAAAAATTTCTGGAAGCATTTTTCCGTGCCACCTGCGACGTGCGCTTGCGAAACACAAACCTTGCCATATGACGTCGTGCAGCGAGCAGAGCAACGCCCGGATGTTTCGCTCTTTTCCCTTGGTCCAATCTCGAATCTACAAACAAACAAACAAACCTGAATGCAACAACAGTTAGAAACAAACACTGGCAACCGCAGCACCTGTATTGCGACCGGGTCCATGTCTCGAATTTCTTCGGCACGTTTCAGGTCACCGAGTTTGCTGCTTGAGTTCTCATTGCGAGTGGTCGCCGCGAAGCCTTGCTGCGACAGGAGATCGTCAAACGCACTCGCGGACACCTTCTTCGGAACACCTAGAAACAACAACAGCGCAAATGTCATCACAATCCTGTTGACGAGAACGTTGAATCAAACAGACGAACCGGATTTTGTTTCAGCATCGTTGTTTATGACGTCGAAGTTGGAACGAGAATAGTTGGGCCGCTGCAACGTGGGCGTAGAGCCGGCGGAAGAACGCAATTGTGATGCGGCTGAAAGTGTGTGCTGTTGTGCCGTGGTGAGTGCTTGTTGCTGAAAGGAAAATGGAGCACGTGGAAAAGCGCACGCGCAAAACTCACGTGGCAGCGGAGCGTGCGCGGCCGGTGCAGCGGATTTGTCGTCTGCGAACAACTCAGCGAACGGATCGAGCGTTGGGCGTGTCGGTTGTGTCGCCGTGGCCGGTGACGCGCGCCCACTCGTGTTCACTGCGGCCGTGATCACAGGCGAACTGACATTACGCACCATTGGCTGCTGTGCACTCAACGTGCTGCCCACTGACGTTGAGCCGGTGCACGCCCAGTCACCCAGCAAATCACCACCGGCGTCACCCATCTGCTGCAGATTGGCGGCCGACGCGGCTGGTGTCGTGTGCGGCGTCGCTGTCGGCGGTGCTGGCATGAACTCGGCAAACGCGTCAAAGCCAGCAGACGAGCCGCTGCCGTTCGGCGCCGCGTTCATGAAGCACGCAAACGGATCGAATGGCGCTGCAGACTCGCACGTGGCTGCCTCTGCTGATGTGCCCGCTTCGTTTAGTCCTGCGATCAGCACAGCCACTGTCTTTGCGGATCATCAGAATAGACCGGTTTGTTTCGGCGTAAGATTCCAACAAAAACTGACCAATAATATTCAAGAGATCGGCCGTTTCAGCGTCAGACACAGCGACTGTTGGTGGTGACACCGTGGCCTGTTGCTCGTCTCGGTCGGCTGATGACACTCGAATACCTTGAAAAATGTGCATAACCAACCATTTTTTGAGTTTCTTGTGCTTCGATGAAAAACATTTGGAAAAGGACAATGAATGACAGCAAGCACCATGTTGGCGTTCATAAGCGACGTCAGTCTGGATCAGTCGTGGGGGAAGTTTGTGCGAGCCACTTCGGGGTGGCGGTTGTGGCGACACAGAGTGCGACGGACGGTGGGGGTGCGGCGACACGTGTGCTGGGCGGGAGTGCCTCGGGACTGCAGGCTTCGCTTGGTCTGCTGAACGCAAAGCTACACTCAGTCATTCATAATATCACAAAAAAGTTGCCAACAGAAAGCATTTAAAAGTCACTGCAAAATTATTGTAAAAAGTATTGCTGTGGAAAGTAAAAGTCTACAATCTCATTTTACCGTTATCAGTAACAGCAGCATTCTTTGATAGTCTGTCTCCTTGTTGTTTATTGTCCCATTGGAGACTGTCAAAGAACGGTGCATCTGCCGAGCCTGATGTAACAGCGTTGTTGTCGTGCGATGGTGACGGCGCACCAATTAGTTGCTCGATGTGGTCTGCAAACACAAACGACGGTCTAAACAGCCCAATGAAAGGCCCACAAAACGCATGATCACCCTTCTCGGCTTTGTCCGTGACGGCACATCGCGGACTGACAGTTTTCGGGTCGTAGTTGTGATAGGACGTGCCGACTCGGTCGATCGAATGTGTAATGGACAATATTTCGTAGTTCAGGTAAACCCTGCAAAGGTACATGAAATCAGCAGAGTGTAATTCAGTTGGTGACAGACTCGTGTGTGCACGTTCACCTGAACGCTGGTCCGTATTTACTTCGGTCATCATCTGTGTCATCCAATTCACCAAACGCAAACTCAAGCGTGCCGTCCGTTTGATTGTCGGCCACAATGAACGCCGTGTGAAACGACAAGCGGAAGATCGGTAGCCCCGCGAATTTCCCTTGCACCTTTGCACCTGCATACAGGTTTGACTGATGAACATCACCGCAGAATGTTTGTGCAATCTGATAAGAATGGACAGAAAACTTGCAGACCAAGTGTCGAGCGTGCATGGAAGAGACAGATGGTGACATCTTCGAACAGTTCCGTTTCGATCGGGATTACAAGCTCCGCGGAGTCGCTCGTTTCAAAAGTGCTGCAATCAAAAAACAAAGATCAGAAAAAAATGGAAACAGCATTAGAAGACCATTCATGGATTGGATGAAAGTGCGCACAGCTAGCGACCGAATGTGTTCGATGGTCTCCTGCGACGTTGAGAATACTTTCTGGCCAGCCGACCAAACATCGACGAACGGGCGACAGCCAGTGCGGGCGCGATTGAACGTTGGCACGGCGCAACGCAGCGCAATCAGACGCAGCGGGTGCCAGTGTAGCTGAAGTGGATGCGAAACAGGTTGCGTGGTCGGCTGATGAAACTGTAACATCAGTGTGCTGTGACCTTTGCCGACTGTGAGCAGACACGAGCGGTGTAGTCGAGATAGCGATGAACGGACGGCGACAGCTCGATCGGCGCACCACGCCGTGTCACGAACAGCTGCAGCGCCGACAACGGCGACCGCGTCAGCCGGCTGTACAGCACGAACGCGCACGAGATCAACGCGCACTGCGCTGCACACAAATACAAACGCTGCGTTCAGTTGCGTTGCAGGTTTGCCTGAATCTAGCAAAATCGTGCACATTTCGAACGTCTGAGAACTAACCATCAGAACCAAAAAGTACGGCGACATTGTGCGTGCGTTGCTTCAGCCAGACGGACATGTTATGGCAAATGGCAAAGATGGCATGCAGTGTTGGTGGACGGCCGAATGACGGCACGGGCACGTCAGACAAGCGGCCGTCGTAGCTGTGACGCATTTGCCTGCAGCAGGGCGCGCCAATGCACGTTCCATTCAACAGACGGCAATGCAGCACTTGGCCAGCCAACCGTGATGACAAATTGTACACGGCATAACAGGCGCGATGCGTGTGCTCCAGCGCCGCACGGATGGCGTCCTCGAACGGTGCAAGCGCAGCGTCTGGCACGTGCTCTGGCAACGGTGCAAGCACAATCCGTGACGTCATGTAGATCAGATCAGCTGCACGACGCTCACTGCTGACGCCTGTCTGCAATGTGCAACACAACCGTCTGACCACAACTACAGGGGGCACGCGGTGGCGGCGGGCAAGTACGGGCGGGCCACTACTTTTGTGTCATCTTATACAACGCGCATATCCAACCGCTTGTTTACAAGAAACCACAGTTTTTTTTCAGCACGCCACTCTTGGTTGAATCCAGCTGCGGATAAACGGATCAGTTCTGCTAGCATAATTTTAATGAGCCTAGCATATGAACACTGCGAACACTTGAGAAAAGTGCATGCGCGTGGGTTGCGTGCTACAGACGTACCTGTACACTTTGCACCACTTTACTGCTTGTATCGCGAATGTTTTTCAGCAACGAGCCCGCTTGGCCCTTCAACGAAGACAACAGGGCACCACTGCCAGCAGCGTGTTGCTCAGCATTGCCACTGTTCTCAGGGACCATCTGTGGAGGGGGTGGACGTTTAGGGGGCTGAGACGGGCGAGGGGGAGGCACAGCAGGGCGATCCGCTACAGGGTGTGTTGGGGGTGATAGGCGTGCTGGTTGACGTTGGTGGCCTGCAATGTTTGCACGCAGTAAGAACTCTCTGTTTCGCTGTTTACAATTCACGATGCAGCAGTTTTTGAGTGGAATCAACTTGATTCCACTCAAATCAACCAAGTTGTAAGATGGCTCTCTGCATTTCGGCCTGGCCAACATCATATGCAGAAGAGGGGTAGCCTCATCAGTGATGTGCCCCTCTTGAACCACTTGTGCAACATTTTATTTGCAGATAATAAAAAACTCAAAGAGCAGCACTCAAAAACTACTACATGGTGAATTGTGAATCAACTTAGTAGGAAGAAAATTAGTTTCGTGTTTGATGGGGCAGCTCAAAATTGTCAGACGCTCTCCTATCGTATCTCAGGGACTCGGGTCAGGTCACTTCATGACTTTCAGTGTTGATGAATTGTGGCATCAAGCAATACTTTACCTCTTAAGTGCACAGAGTCGCTGATCTAGATCTAGAAAAATGATCACGTTCATAAGAGCAGGTGAGCATAACAAGCAACATTGTTTGCGCAAGACCTGGTGGCAACAAGTCGACGCATGCCGTTTGGAGGTCGCAGTCGATTGCAGCGGCGACGGCGCACACGCTCTCGCAGAGCTCACCGATCACTGGACGCTTGCTTGGGTCGATCTCGAGGCAACACTCTGCAAGCAATGCAATGCCATCTGCTGGTGGCAGTTGTCGAGCAGCAATGCTTTGAAGCAGCATTTCATCATTGTAACCAACGAATGATCGGGTGGAACACCGTGAACGGCGTCTCGTCTTCGGGCAGCGTGTATTTGGCGTTGATGATACGCAGCTTCGCACTGTCCTCAAACGGATGCGTTCGGTAGCACAAGTAATACAAGATGCATCCGAGCGCCTGCATTGCAAAACACATTCAACACAACAAAGAAGAACACTCTCAGACTAAACTAGCCCATCTGCGGTTACGCGAAACAAGAGCATCACACACAAACAGGCATTAGCCATAGCCAATTTTATAATTACTAGCAGTTGACCCGTGCCTACGGCCCGGGTAAGAAATGTTTGCGGTTTTGTTAACAGCAAGGTGCGCACCCGCGGATTTATCGACATTTATTTGCTTCTGTTTTCCTGAAACGGGAAACGTGTTGATTTTTTTAACCTAGGCTTTCATGAGTTTAAAATCGTTGATACCGTTTGTTGTTTGGGGCAAGCGTTCTGCTTTTACCGGTATTTTTTTCTCGAGAACCCGCTCGATTTTTAAAAGTGCTTTTCAAACGTTTCAAATGTTGTTTTCAAGCTTTTCGATTCGGTGTCAATTCTATGTCAAAAATGATTCTTTTATAACTCTGTTTCACTGATTTTGCAATCGCTTAAACTTTTTTTCTAAACTAATTGAATTTGCTGCTCCCGTTTGTTCTCGGTTAGTTAAGTTAAACTCGGTTAAAAAGGCAAGTCGTTCCCGTTAGATTTTTTCGGTTGACTGAATTTGTTCAAACGTGACTTGATTGTTTGACAATTTCATTTTTCAAAGTGGCTAAATTTCACCCAAAGAAGCCCGTTTGTTTTTTATTTTACAGAACTGGCCGGAATCGATACCCGTTTATTTGCACAATCCCATTTGTATTTTTTATAGTAAGCGCGCTTTTGCACAAAAATGTTTTTTAAACAATATGATTTGAGTTTCTGCTGCTGTTTTAAAAATGCAAATTTGTTCACCACAATTTTGCTTTTTGAAAGTCACAAAATTTAAGTTGTAAAAAATCTTGTAAAAACTGCTGTTTGTTTAGTGCTCTCACAATCGATCACACATACTGCACGGCACGACATGTCACTTTAGGTCCCGTGTTATTGCATACTACCGTTCATACAGACGTATGCATGTACGGCACGTCACTTTAGGTCTCGTGTTATTGCATACTACCGTTCACACCCGACGTACGTCGACGTACGTCTGCATACGTCAGGTATAAACGGGCCTTAACGCGTCGCTAAATACTGCTTTATGAATGTGCTTTTACCCAAATGTCGAGCGGTGGTCCAATCGGATAGTCCATGTAAAGATCAAGCATTTCCGGCGACCGATACATCGGCGTCGTGTAACGAGCCATTTCGTCCTCCATCTAAAACGAAATCATGGGGCAAAGTACAGTGTTTCACTCTTCCGTTATTTTCATCACAAAAACAATCGAAAACAGTTGGCGACCTGTGACCGCTTTGCGACAGACCACGAACAATCGGGCGCATACGTTTGCGTTGTGGCGCTGCCAAAATCACACAGTTTTACGATACCCGAGCCGTCAAGTAACAGATTTTCAATCTGAAATTAGCGACGCGTCAGGTTCGCGTTCGACTCATGTGCATTACATTCATCAGAACGAAGGAGACGCGATTGTTCGCCAAAATATTTTCAGAAAAGGAACGTTTTCAAGAAACCTTGAGGTCTCGATGAATAATGGGTGGATCAGACTGATGCATGTGTTTCACTGCCTGGCACGATCCGTGAAACACTCTGCACACGTGGTATGGGTTGAACGTTATTCGCCGCAGTGCATCAACCACTTGGCCACCTGTCGAAAGGTCATGTCAGCAAAACGTACAATCTGGCCACAACGTTGAAAAAAGATTACTGACACATTTAACACTTTTGATTTATCATTTGATCTACTGCTGAATGGACTGACAAAATGAACCACCAGAAAAAGGACAATGATAAGTTGTGGTACAGCTGTGCATGCGGGCAACCAGGTGACTTGGATGAGAAACCTACCGGTGCACAGCTCGGTGAGCACCAGGAATTCGCCACGCCCATGACCTGACTCTTGAGGACTCAACGACGCTGCTTGCACGTATTGTATGATGTTCGCATGACCAGTCAGTTGGCGCAGAAAGCGAATCTCACGCAGTATATCATCGGCTGCGTCTTGGTCAACCGCCAGTAGCCGTTTCAGAGCGTACCATCGATCAGAGCTGTCCGTGGCCGCAAACACCAACGCAAAACCGCCTGAACAAATTCGTGAATTCGTGATTATTCGAGACTGTTTCAGCGTTCAATCAAAACAGCTGACAAGCAAGTTTGTAAGGCTACCTTCAGCAATCAAGTGTCGAATTCTCAGCTTCAGACCGCCAATCTCAACGTTTGTGCCAACGAGCTCGTGATCCGTGCGGTTACTCGAGCCGCCAGTGGACGCCGTTGACGAACCACCGGCCGGAGAGGGAGCCGATGAAACATTCAAATAGTTCAGTGCTGAACGCAACAATTCCGACATTGTTGCCGTCCGAGTGTCGTTGATGTTGCAGTGTCTTGTGTAACCAATGCTAATTTAATTTACCTTTAGAAGAGACAAAAAATCATGATTTTGAAGTGGTCCAAAAAATTTTTTAAAATGATTGTGAAATTTTTGGGGATGTTTTTTATATTTATATTTGAAGCAAATGTTGTAGTGAAACCGTGGCTCGTTGGTTTGCACGTTCGCCTTCAACCCAGAAAGTGACGGACGGGTTCGATCCTTGGATCATTCCACGGAGGATGTATTGACAACACTCCCTTGGGGCTGGGGGTTGCCCTTCTTTTCTAAAAACCGACACACTCGTTGTCGGACATTGCTAAAACGGACCTAGTTCTAAATCCTGATCCTAAAGCCTAATTCTAAGCCTAACATAAACCTAACCGAATCCTAACCTAAGCCAAGCCTTTTCAAGAAAGAAGATGTCTGAACACATTTTTGGCCCGCTCCCCCGCCCCGCCCTCACGCCCGGCCGCTTTAAAAAAGAAGCTCCAGCTCCCTTGGGTTCAGTACCGAAGGCGAAAGCAAATTTTCGAGGGGGGGGGGTGTCGTCACGTGGGGGGGGTGCCGAAAATTTTTCAGTGGGGGGGTGTCAGTCATGGTACAGTGACACCCCCCAGGCGTGGGCCATGGGGGGTGCACTATTGTAGAAAAATTTCTGGGGGGGGGGTGCACACCCCCCACCCCACCCATGAGATTTTTTCGCTTAAATTTTGAAGGAAAAACGCTAAATTTTGCTGCAAAATCTTTGAAATTACAATGAAGAATGTCAAGTTATCATATATTTAGCTTATATTATGGACTTTAAAGACAAAAAAATCATGATTTTTGAGCAAAAATTCATGATTTTTGGGTGGTCCGAGAAAATTTTTGGGGGGTGTCACTGTTACTTAGGTCCATGTAGGGGGGGGGGGGGTGGGTGGGGTGTCTGGTAAATTTTGAGGGGGGGGGGTGGATGGTCCAGTGTCAGGTTTTGGGGGGTGGGTGTCGCGTGACCCCCCCCCCCCCACCCGTGCGCCTACAACTTTAAACGGAGCAGAGCAAATCCCATCCCTCCTTGATTGTTCAGGCAACATAAATAAATTAGACGGAGACTAGGAGTATTTTCCGATTTGCGGTCTGATTAGTTTTTGGACGCTTCTTTGCAGGTTTCTGTGTTGTTTTTAATTGTTTGACATAAAATTTGTGTTGAATTTTGGATCAGCAATATATTTCTGATCTTGTTGTGGGGCTCCGACGACGACGAATTTTTTAACTTCTTTACGGAATTTCTGTCTGATTGCTGTCTGCGGGCTGGGAAAGGAATGACGCGGAACGTGTGATTGAAATGAACGAAAACGATTTCATTCAATAAATAAAATTTTAAAAAAATTGAAGAAACATTGTAATTCATTGCGTTGACATTGAAAATATTTGAAGATTTGATTGATTTGGAAAATGACAATTGTTTCGTTCAGTGTTTTACATAAGCAATAAACCTGACGATTCATCAATTCTTGTTTTTCAATCATGAAATGAAATGAAATAGTGAATCATCGATTGAATAAAGTGAGTCAAAATGTTGCACTAAAAAATTGTAACTAACATTGTGTGATCTGTGATGCAGAGACACTAAAAGGTGAGTTTTTAAAGACTTTTTTGCTTGAAATTTGAAATTGTGTGAGTGATTCAATCAAATATTTTTGTTTTACATCTCGAACGATTCCGCGAGACGCACCGCAAAGTGGAGGTGGTGGCGTTGGATGTGCTGCTCGCGCCAGTCGCGCTCTTGGAGGGCGCTGACTTGCGAGAATAGAACGTTGAGGTAGTCCTCCTTGAACGAGACGAAGGAGTTTTGTTTTTGTCATCACATTTTTGACACGACACCATTAAGCCCCACGCAACCCGGGGCAGCCGAGTGGTCACGAGCGGATTCGAACCCGGGCCTTCCGATTGGAAGTCCCAAGTGCTATCCACTCAGCCACTCAGCCGGTAGTAAAGATCGCCGCAATATTCACCGTCGCAGGCCGCGGTAGTTCAGGCCGCGATTGTCCAGGCCGCGATCTAACGTACGCCGCCGAGTAGTGGTTGTTTTTAGAAAGGGTGTGAGCGTAACCGAGAGTCGATCGTCGACAACGCCTGTGGTCAGTTTTATAAAAATGAGGAGTTGAGGATTTGAGGAGTCTTACTCACTTTTTCTCTCTACTCAGCAGAAAACGGGTTTTATAAAAAATGAGCAGTGAGGAGCTTCGGTTTTAAGGAGTGAACTCGTGATATTTCACTTTCTACGCAATTCACCACTCAAACTTTTTCTCCTCACTCGTCACTTTTATAAAACTGGCCACTGGCTTGGATTCGTGCACTTTCTGCAAAACGATGGGTTTGTTGGGGCCGAGCGCAACGGCAACATCGGTGTTGTTGTCGTCAACGTCGGACACCGTGTGCAGTTCCAATTCCTTTTTGTGATCTATTTCAAGTCAGTTCTGGCACATTCACAATCAAACACGCAGGTCTTCATATTATCTATACACGGCGTCTCTTTGATGGTGTGGTGTTTCATATTTGTGACTGTGCAACTATTATAAAGCATGTTTTGAGGAAACGTTCACAGTTTTGTTTGGATGGGTTTGCTGGTAGTCTGATCATAGTTGTTCCAGAGCTAGGGGTTTGGGGGGGGCGATATAGAAAGCTGGAGCAAATTTTCCAAGTGGATGATAGCTGCAAAATTTTGGTGGGGGGGGGCATGTGACTTTGGGGGGAGATCAAATTCCAGGCCAAAACATTGAAGCAGACTCAAAAACGAGCCCACCCAAAATTTTGCCCATTGCAATTTTTGGCAACGCCAACATCCTGTAAAATGTTCGAACGTCAGTCGGTTGCTTCAGCGATCTCAATGAAAGCGCGACAGCATGACATTCAAAATTGGTCAGGTCATTGGCTGCATTGATTTGGTTGGACCAATGAAAAAACCAACTCAAAGTCAGCTGACTACGTATTATTCACTGCTCGACTGAAGACATAAAAAACCAAAAAATCAAACTCGCTCGACTCACCTCCCTCATTTTTAACAGCATAAATGTCTGAGGTAGCGGTCAAGCAGTCCAATCCAATCCAATCCAGTGGTGTATTATTTTCAAATGGTGAATCAACTGCGCTTGCAGTTTGTAAATATTTCGGTGCAATCGAAATTACTCGCATCATGATCGAAAAGACGAGTGTAAAATTGGCAGGATCCAAAATCCAATCACTGCTCAATTAAATACTCATCATTTCAAATCAAATACCGAGTCTGAATTCCCGTCAATTATCGATGTTGGTTAGTCCGTCTCAACCAGTCAGTAGTACTCCGTGTCCGCTCCCCAAACCAGATCCAGTAAACAACGCAGAAAAAGTCAACAATGAGCATTCCCATTTGTTTCAAAAAAGACAGGCGAACACAAATCACAAAACGCAAACAAGCGCCTTTTGTTTTAATCATGCCGCAAAAAAAAACGAAAAACTCGTCATTTGTGGATTTTTGATTTTGGAAGCAATAACAAAACAAACAGGTTTCTTTAAATTTGCTTTAACAAATTTGCTTCGTTTTCGTTGTCGCCGTAGTCCAAGAGTAAACTTTCCCCGCCCACGAAAAACAAAAAAAAGAACGGTAACAGACATTCAACACGGTACAAGACATTTACCCAGTTTAAAGTTGTAGGGCAACCCCACCCACCCCCCCACGCGGAGGTCTCGGGTGCTCTGGGGGGGGGGGGTGTACCCCCCCCACCCCCCCTCGTCTTCGGTACTGCTTGGGTTGTCAAACAAAAATCAAAATTTTTGCTCTTAAAAAACGAAATAAAAAATAAAAATGCCTTTTTTTGCAAAAATTCGAAAAATTTTCCTTTCATATGCTCTGAAAACCTTATTTTCGGCACAATTTTTCGAAAGTTCAACAAAAAAATTCTTTGACATTACCTTAGTAAAACCGTCAGAGCAGTCGATTTTGGACCGTTTCGTCTCACAGTGTGAATTCTGCAGACGCTCCGGCCTCAATAAAAACTTCAAAACACAATTGTTCTGTCTGACCTGACATCTTCCTTCTTGAAAAGGTTTGGCTGAGGTGAGGTAGGATTAGGGTTGAACTTTTTTTGAACTTAGGTTAGTATAGATCAGTACCGAAGGCGAAAGCAAATTTTCGAGGGGGGGGTGTCGTCACGTGGGGGGGGGGGGTGCCGAAAATTTTTCAGTGGGGGGGTGTCAGTCACATAGTTGTTCTAGGGGGGGCCTGGGGGGCTGCCCCCCTAGGGTTAGGGGCTTTGAAAAAAAAAAATTTTTTATTTTTTTTTCGTTTAAAAAAAAAATTTGGATTTTTTTAAACTTAAAAAAAAAAATTTGAAGAATTTTTCTTCTACTTTGCTCTGAAAATTCGATTTATGGCATAATTTTTTGAAAGTTCAAACCAAATTTTCTTCCCAACTTCTTTGTGTGCTTAGGTAAATGTCATTATTTGGTCATTTTGACCGACGTACTCCATGTTTTTCAATTTGGATGACTTCTAGAGTCAATTTTTAGCGTTGAAATGACTTAACTGAATTGAAATATCGTTTCAGAAATCGTTTTCTTGCAACTTAGAACATGTTTTTCAGTCGGTAGGCCATGAGATGAACATGATATCTTGTTGATTGGCGTATGTTATAGGTCTACAATGGAGTTGTGCGATATATTGTTAAACAATTGGAGCGGAGATGTTGGTTAACACAACATCACACGACCGTTTTTCAGATACCCGATAACATGGCCACATGTTAAAACTTGCGTGCTGAGCTAAACTAACGTGTTAAACTTGCGTCTGTCAGTTGCCCGCAACGTGATCGCGAAATCATGGTACGTGTTTTCGATACGATGATTTGAAGAGTGGGCTCTCGCCATGTGGCAGATAGCATAGCTGGTTGAACCTGAAAGTAGGTGTCTTGGGGGGGGGGCGACCGGGTCGACAGGGGTTGCCGACTTAGCTACAGCAAAC
Organism: Theristus sp. LFF4_11; assembly: GCA_030248135.1. Classification (NCBI taxonomy): domain Eukaryota; kingdom Metazoa; phylum Nematoda; class Chromadorea; order Monhysterida; family Xyalidae; genus Theristus; species Theristus sp. LFF4_11. The sequence goes on along the minus strand of JASANC010000960.1, from coordinate 14,017 downwards.
AGGAATTTTTGAACACAGTCAAATTTTGGTAATTTTCTAAAGAGGAACAACTAAGAACGGTTCAATATTCAAGTACACGTCGAAAATTGTCCTGTTTTACTGTTGAAAATGCAACTTTCCCTCTATGAAATGGACATAATTTCAATAAAACACGATTTTCGCTCTTATAGTTTTCCGGATCGTTCTGAAAATAGTCTCGATGAACTCAGCTCGACGAGACGCTTCGAACGAACCTAACTTGTAAAAAAAATTAAAAAAAAATTTTTTTTTTAATTTAAAAAATCCGGATTTTTTTCCCCCTAACCCTAGCCCCCCCAAAAATTTTTGAATCTATTTCTATCAAACAGGTTTTTTTGGCTCAGCTATTATCTATCTAAAAAAATTTCTCAGCCAGCTATCTATCTGACAATTTTTGTCTTCGAAGACATAAAATGAGTCAATTTTTGACCAAAATTGACTATTTTTGCTCGTAATTCTTGAAAATTTCGCTAATTTTAGGTAAAATACGCGTTTATACTTGATTTTTAGTGTATTTTTAGCATTATTTTGCTGTTTTTATAGCTTTTTAGCGTTTTAGCTATCTATCTATCAAATTTCAAAATTTTGACCGCCCCCCCCCAAAGTCACATGGCCCCCCCGCGCCCCCCCCCCAAAATTTTCCAGCTATCTATCGATCTAGAAAATTTGCTCCAGCTATCTAGAGATGTAAGGGTCAAAAAAATTAAAAAAAATAAAAAAATGAGCATTTTTTTAAATTTTTGAAATTTTTTCTTTAATGTGCCCTGAAAATGCCGTTTTTGGCATAATTTTTCGAAAGTTCAACAAAAATTTTCTTTGACTTTACCTTGTCACTTAGTCTTCAACGCTGCAGGTGGTATTCTGGACTGATTTATCGACTGTTTTCAGCCTTGGTGAGTGATGATCGACTCGCGCATTGAAGTACTTGAGCGTCGCAAAGGCTAGTTCAACAAATTCCGATGCCGCTAAGGTGAGATAGAAGCAGAGAACTCACATTTACGCATTGTTTTTCAGGATCTCGAAAGGTCGAAATTGCACTGTCTGCCACTGCAAGCGTAACTTCGTTGGTTGCTCGTTGCTGTTTCGCCTCGTGTCGTCAGCATGATCACACCGGTTTGTTGTTGAACTTGTTTCCGTGTTATTTGAGGTGAATTGAGAGGCAAAACACGAGACGTGATGTCGTCGGTGGGAAAATGGGGTCGCCGAAACCAAGTCTGAAATTTTCACCCTCCTCCCATATGAGTGGGGGTCATATGGTAAGTCGGTGGCTCCTCAGATGGTGATATTCGGACTCCCTGAAAAATTCTGAACAACTTTCATTTTTAAAAAAAAATTTAAAAAAAAAGAAATTTTTTTTTCTTGACATCTCTACAGCTATCTATATCGGCCCCCCCCCAACCCCTCGGCTCTGGAACAACTATGATTCTGATGATGTGTCGCGACTAGGGTTGTTAAAAAAACAAAAATCGTCATTTTTGTTTGTTTTTTTTAAATTAAAAAAAAATTCAAAAATCAAAGTTGTGCTAAATCAATCAGGGAGTCCGAAGAACCACATATGATGTGCAAGCGCCTCCCGAATGACTCCCGTATGGCGCAACTTTGCAGCTTTTGTTTTGGTGACCTCAATTGCCCCTTTTCCAAACCGTCACCATGCCTCTTCTTGTGTTTTGACCTCCAAAACGTCACTAATTGTCCCCAGCTAAGCTAATGCTAAAGTGAAGACAAACATACCGTCTTGAAATTCGATCAATTCTTCTGATGGTGTCGCGACGACACGACACGAAGCAGCAACCAGACAACGTAGCGCTTGCAAACGGAGCAGCGAGCACAATCGGAAATGGTAGGCCAAGCTTTGGGACGCTCAAAAACTTCATCGCAGATGTTGTCGAAGCCTAAAATCAGTCGGTAAAACGGTCCAAAATCGACTGCTAAAGGTTTTACGAGGTAATATCACTGAAAATTTTTGTTAAACTTTTGAAAAATTGTGCCAAAATTGAGGTTTTCAGAGCATATTAGAGGAAAGTTTTTCGAATAAAAAAATCGGCATTTTTGTTGTTTTTTTATCATTTTGTTTAATTTTGATTTTTGTTTAACAACCCTACCCCGCAGGCGTGGTCGTGAGCCATGGGGGGCAGTACCGAAGGCGAAAGCAAATTTTCGAGGGGGGGGGGTGTCGTTACGTGGGGGGGTGCCAAAAATTTTTCAGTGGGGGGTGTCAGTTTTGGTACAGTGACACCCCCGGCCCAGACGTGGACCCCCCGCACTTTCTCTACTGCTCCGGCTGGCATTTTGAAGTTTTTTTTAATAAATAATTTAAAAAAATTGAAAAATCAGAATGTTCACTTTTTTCGAACTCTAAGTACGAGTAGTAAGACGGCCAATTACCCCCTAATTGAAATGACCGTCATATCTTCGGTACTGGCTATCACACCTACAACAGCGAGCGAGGTTGCTCAATATCAAACACATTTTTCCCGAGTCGTAAGAACATAAAAATTGTACATAAACAATTTTTTCAATTACCAATTCACTCTATTTTTTTACTCTTTGCCCCCGATACATTGTTGCTCCTGGTAGTTTTCTATGTGTAGGTTCTTCTATTAACCAAACTGATCATCATCCTCTCACATCCTCTCCCTACTGGTCTTTGCCGATTTTTTACCCCACTGCACATCATCCGTGAGAGAGAAGATAATTATGGCCGGTACTGATGATCGATCCAGTCCTACACAATACGATTATTCAACAGAGATACTGCCGTTCGGTGGCTCCCCAACAGAATTAGAAACAGCAGTGGACTGGAGCTCTGATCGGATGGGCCCATTAAGATGGGCTTATTTGACGCACCATTTGAAACATGTAACGTTCTTCTTCTCACACACCACTCGTGGCTGTGCGGCTACGGTTTCTTGTTTTCCAGTGGTTCATCATTGCCATTTTCAATACTTCAGCGACGACACTGGCTGTACCCGCTTTTCTACGTGTTTGCTCTGCCAATCTATACTGTGCTCGGCGCACTAGTATTTTATTACACCGATGGCGAAAACGACGAGCGGTTGATTGAGCAACACCGACAGAAATGCACCAATGAATTAGAAGAGTTCGTGTCATTTGTGAAAGACGTCGTTCTGCCGCAAGCGCAAGGTGCATACATTGAATTAGTTTCTATTTTTTTTGTTTGATACGCAATGTGTTACATAATGTGAACGAATTTTAGGCAACGACAGCGGAACATTGTTGAGAGATCAGCTAATTCAAGGCAGCGTCAACCTGACAAAGTGCTACAGATCGCTGCCGAGTCCACCGGCACGTTCATTGGCGTCGTTCATGTATGCGGTGTTGTACGCGTTCACCGTCTACACAACGATTGGCTATGGCGATCCCGTGGCTAAAACAAACGCCGGTTTGTCAAGTAATTTTCTTTTTTTACGTGAACAAACAAAAATTCTGTGGTTTCACCCACTTGCAGGGCGAGTTTGTACCGTTGTCTACATGGTTTTGGGAATACCACTTTATTTTGCTGCTGTGGCCGAATTCACAGAGATACTGTCAAATCATATCAGCCGTATTCGCCGTTGGCTGCGGAAAAAAGTTCAAGCGAAAAAGAAAAATTTCCCTGAGAATATGCAAAGTTCAGCGGCCGGAAATGTCAAACCATCCTCATCATCGACAGGCACACACCAATCAAATCAACCATTAGATGCATCTACACAACCGGATTCATCAACATTGATTGTGCGAAATATATTATTATTTTTTAAACGCGTCTTAGCGAACCCACCTTTTTTACAATGTTGCACAACAAACACACAGACAAACATGTTACAGGACACCACGGACATTGACAGTACAGCAGAAACAATTGGATACATTGGTCTGCATCAGTTTCGAGAGCGTCGCATCGAACCAGTTCTGTCGAATCATCCACCGTTGTTGCAGACAGCCCATATCTTTAAAAAAGAGCTCTCAAAGTTGTTTGCCGTTTGCGTTTTATGGGTTGTGTTCACATTGCTGGCTGGCGTCTTCACAATGTATTGCGAGCATGCCGTGAATCATATGCTCAGCTACACCGAGGCGTTCTACATGTTCTTCCAAGTAAAACAACAAAAATGTTTAATGCAATAGCATGTTTCAATTTATAAACTTTGCCAATCACCCTACAGGAAAACTTTTTTTTGAAAAACACAAAACAAATCAGAAGCAACATAATGTTGTTAGAGTGATGCAAAATTTTTCTTGGATTTATTTTCAGCGAAAATTGGCATTTTGTTTATGAATGTGTTTTAAGGCCCGTTCATGCCAGACGTATGCAGACGTACGTCGACGAACGTCTCCATGAACGAAGACGTGTTTTGCCGTATCATTTTAGGATTTGCGCTCGTTCATGCAGACGTACGTCTGCATGCGTCTGGTATGAAGGAAAACGTGCCGGACCGAACGTGCGGAGTCGTACGTCCCTTTTGGAATTGCGCTCGTTCATGTGGTATGAACGAACACGTGCCGGGCTGGGCGTGGCCGTGTGAAACCGACGTCACTTTACAAACTTCCCAAAAGTGACGTACGGCTCCGGTCAAAAAATGTTTGATTTCAGCGTTGCTGATGCGAAAATTTTTCAAGTACATGTTCTTTTTTCATTTTTTTGTTGGAATTGTTGCTGTGTTGAATTTTGATTTAAGCAATCCAAAACAATGTGGAATGAGAAAGGTATTGATAAAACAACAGAACTGATGTCGGGTCACGTCCAAAATTATTTTGTTGAATTTCATCCCAAATCCACTCTACAGACAGACAGACCGATGCACTGGAAAACTGTTCAAAAACTGCAGAAATTACAACAAACTAAAATTTTACTAATATGGAGTCACTTGAGCTGTTATGACTTGCTTTAGTGTTTTTAAATGTATCATAAAATACGGAACTGACATATATAAACTGATATGGAACGTGTAACATCAGCCGCACAAGCCACAGAAACTTTTCATTTCTCACAATCAAGTCTGATGTTTCAACGGTGCTGACAGTGACACAAACAATTCGTGTTTGCGTCCGGCGGTGTAATCATCACATTTGAATGATCTATAAATTGAAAATGACATATGCGCTTTCTCATCTACAATTCAACAACTTTTCACACCAAAATCAGAAATTTTGCGAGCGGAGCCGTACGTCACTTTTGGGAAGTTTGTAAAGTGACGTCGTGTTCATACGGCCACGCCCGGGCCGGCACGTCTTCGTTCATACCACACGTATGCAGACCTACGTCGACGTGAACGAGCGCAAATCCTAAAACAAGATGTGATGTGCCGTACGGGGCCGTACGGCTAGTTTTTTGCACTAAGAACAAAGGTGTGACGTGACGTGCCGTGCCGTATATATACGTCAGTATGAACGGGACTTTAAGCTTTAGATTTTTAGTTCCGCCGATGATCTTAGTATTGTGGATTTGTGCAAACGTGTCCGGACTAAAATGACGTCATTTGGTTTAAAAACGCCCGTTTGTTAAAGTACAGGCACTAAAATTTCAGTTTGGTGTGACTGATTCGACATTCACTATTTGTTTACGGAAAGAAATCGGCTAAACGGAAAGTCTGGTTTGCTGTGAACGACAAGCGCGTGTTTTGCGGCACATGACGTCATTTCAGTGGGACACGTTTAAAAATATGTCATAAGTGTTTTAGTCGACAGCTGTGGTCGGGTTCGGCGATCTGATACCAATGAACAACCACCCGTTATGGATGACGGTGTTGATCATACTAATATTTTTCGGCAGCTGTCTTCATGCTACATTCGACTTTTACGTCAGCGAACAGGTGCGTAAATTTTACAAGACTACAATGTCGTGTACTCACATAAAATTATAGTTCAGTGGGCTGGTTTTAGATACAATTGGCAACAACTTACCTGAAACTCCGACAACGTCGCAAAACAGAAGATGTCAATAAAAGTGACGACGAGGCCACGTTCAGCCAAAAAAGAAAAAAGAAAAATGACAAAAGTAAAAAACAGTCAATTTATACTAAGTGCCGAACAGACAAGAACAAAATGATTCAATAAAATTTTAATAATATATCCGACGCGGTTCCATACCTTAGTGCGTACACACCTCATGCTTCATGCTTCGAAGTTTCCCATAAACATTCTTCAGTGAAACATGAAACATCCAACAAGTATGAACTCAGGTCTTAGGTAGGGAACCGAGTTGAACAACTACTGATAATGATAACTCAACTATAATGTTTGCCCGTGGTAACCCTTTGAATTTTTGGTCCAAAAGTTAAAAATACCTAACTGATAAATGTTATATTGCAATTGCATGTGAATCATTGGTAATTATCGTTTCAGAAGATTTGTAGGCAAAATATAAGGCAAATAATACAGAGTGGGCCAAAAAAAAGGTTCCATTTTCAAACTGCTGTCACTGGCTGGTATTTCAATATTATGAGCTGAAATTTTCAGCATTGATAAAACATGTGATGCCATTTTTCTGACAAAATTTTTATCTAGTTTGGTCAAGTAGATTCAGTTTTACAGCACAATGTTTAAAAATTCCCAAATTTTCAAAAAAAAACGGATTTTTAACCAAGAATTTAACAACGAATCATTGCTCATAGACATCCAAATCATCATCAAGGTTTGTCGTCCGGCAGCGGCTGGATGGAATTTTACGCGAAACTGGCGAGTCACTGCAGAAAAACTTTCAGATTGCTCCCACCAGATAGCACACCAGACCCGTTGTTCTACTGTCCACTTAACCATGACGAAACTGCAGAAAACTGAAACTGAAACACTGTTTTTATTCAAACCGCAGAAAAACTTTTCAAAAGAAACAAATTAACAGACAGAGCAACACAGAAAACAAAAAATCAACTGAACAATTCTTTCTGTCGCAGTCGCATGGCTGCTGACTCGAGTCCGTTGTGAAACATCAGCAGAATTTCGCTCGAGGTGCTCAAATGCAATTCAAGTGTGAGACCTTTCCACTCTGAGCGCATGATTTGAACTATTACGGGTATCCAAAAAGACCAATTTGTCACCTTGCAACAGTTTCAAAATTGAATCACGCATCTTGATACTAAATTTTTCTTGCACTCATTTCAGTCAATTTGTTGATTTTTCGAGCTTTTTAAAAAATCTGCCACAGTGACCGCTAGGAATTATATATCGGAAAAAAATTTTTGTCAGTAAAATGGCAACGCATGTTTTATCAGTGCTGAAAATTTCAGCTCATAATATTAAAACACCAGCCAGTGACAGCAGTTTGAAAATGGAACCTTTTTTTTGGCCCACCCTGTATTTTTGATTTTCAGCTAGATTTGATAATTAGTGGTGTTTGAGGGTCAAAATGCAAAAAGAGGCCTGATATCCGTTTGGAAAAGGGGCAAATATAAGGTCACCGTAACAATGCCGTCCTGCCGTATGGGATTCATTCGGGGGGGGGGGGGGGGGGGGGGGGGACGGGGCGTTTGTACATCAAATGTGGTTCTTCTGACTCCTTGATTCATTTGTCATAATTTTAACCCCGACTCTTTTGGGCTGAAAAATTGGACATTTTTGCTCAAAATGCTTCACTTTATCAGTAGCGAAAGTAGGGCGGGGGGGTGGGGTGGGGGTAGGGTTGTTAAACAAAAATGAAATTTTTTTTTTTAAAAGTGATTTAAAAAAAACAAAAATGCCGATTTTTAAAAAAAAAAAATTCGAAAAATTTTCCTCTAATATGCTCTGAAAACCTTAATTTTGGCACAATTTTTCGAAAGTTCAACAAAAATTTTCTTTGATTATACCTCGTAAAACCTTTAGCAGTCGATTTTGGGCCGTTTTACCGACTGATTTTAGGCTTCGACAACATCTGCGATGAAGTTTTTCAGCGTCCCAAAGCTTAGCCTACCATTTCCGATGCAGATAAGGTGACGATTAGCCTCGCAGAGCGTCCGATTGTGCTCGCTGCACCGTTTGCAAGCGCTACGTTGTCTGGTTGCTGCTTCGTGTCGTGTCGTCGCGACACCATCAGAAGAATTGATCGAATTTCAAGGCGGTATGTTTGTCTTCACTTTAGCATTAGCTTAGCTGGGGACAATTAGTGACGTTTTGGAGGTCAAAACACAAGAAGAGGCATGGTGACGGTTTGGAAAAGGGGTAATTGAGGTCACCAAAACAAAATCTGCAAAGTTCCGCCATACGGGTGTCATTCGGGAGGCGCTTGCATATCATATGTGGTTCTTCGGACTCCCTGATTGATTTAGCACAACTTTGATTTTTGGAATTTTTTAAAAAAAAAATTTTTTTTTTTAAAAAAAACAAAAATGACGATTTTTGTTTTTTTTAACAACCCTAGGTGGGGGTAGAGATGTCAAGAAAAAAAATTTCTATTTTTTTTCTTTAAAAAAATTTTTTTTTAAATTTTTTTTTTAAATGAAAGTTGTTCAGAATTTTTCAGGGAGTCCGAATATCACCATCTGAGGAGCCACCGACTTACCATATGACCCCCACTCATATGGGAGGAGGGTGAAAATTTCAGACTTGGTTTCGGCGACCCCATTTTCCCACCGACGACATCACATTCACGTCTCGTGTTTTGCCTCTCAATTCACCTCAAATAACACGGAAACAAGTTCAACAACAAACCGGTGTGATCATGCTGACGACACGAGGCGAAACAGCAACGAGCAACCAACGAAGTTACGCTTGCAGTGGCAGACAGTGCAATTTCGACCTTTCGAGATCCTGAAAAACGATGCGTAAATGTGAGTTCTCTGCTTCTATCTCACCTTAGCGGCATCGGAATTTGTTGAACTAGCCTTTGCGACGCTCAAGTACTTCAATGCGCGAGTCGATCATCACTCACCAAGGCTAAAAACAGTCGATAAATCAATCCAGAATACCACCTGCAGCGTTGAAGACTAAGTGACAAGGTAAAGTCAAAGAAAATTTTTGTTGAACTTTCGAAAAATTATGCCAAAAACGGCATTTTCAGGGCACATTAAAAAAAAAATTTCAAAAATTTTTAATAAAAAAAATAAAAAAAAAGCTCATTTTTTTACTTTTAAAAAAATTAAAAAAATTTTTTTTTTTACCCTTACATCTCTAGGTGGGGGTCCACGTCCACCCCCCCCTCAGCCGAAAATCCTGCCCGTACACGAGCAGATACCCGCGTACCCCCTCCCCTCTTTACCTCGACGCAGGTACTAGACTAAGACTCCCCCCCTCCGCGAGAAAACACGGGATCGCACCCCCCCCCCTCACGGTGGTCAATATCATCTAAATTTTTCACAAAAATACCGTAATTTTTGAATTTTTCTTGACATTTATGTCTGTCACTGCATAGATTTTGTTGTTTTTGACCAAACAGCTTCTTTGCACAAGATATTCTGTATTTTATAAGAATTTATGTGTTTTTCCAAAGCAAAAATTTGGGTTGAACTTTCGAAAAATTGTGCTAAATTTGAGGTTTTCAGAGCATATTAGAGAAAAAATTTTCGAATTAAAAAAATCGGCATTTTTGTTTTGTTTTTAATCACTTTTTAAAAATTCGATTTTTGTTTAACAACCAGTACCGTGGGGTGGGCCCAAAAAAATTTTCGAAGGGGGGGGGTATGGTGCCGCCGTGGGGGGTGTGCCGACCAAAAAGTGAGGGGGGTCCATAGTTGTTCCTGGGGGGGGGGCTGGGGGGGGGCGGCCCCCCAAAAAATTTTCGAATCTATCTCTACTCTATCAGACAGGTTTTTTCGGCTCAGCTATTATCTATCTGAAAAATTTTCTCAGCCAGCTATCTATCTGAAAATTTTTGTCTTCGAAGACACAAAATGAGTCAATTTTTGACCAAAATTGGTCATTTTTGCTCGTAATTTCAAGATTTCAAGATTTCAAGATTTTATTTAACGCGCAACACCTTTAACAAAAACACAATGATAAACAATTAACATAATGTCAAAATTATCAAAAAAAATGAATGAAACAAACAACTATTATATCATTGTTTTGTATCGGGTGTCGGATGTGGGCAAGAATTGCCCATGTATTTACCCTAAAACAAGCTGAAGTTGAAAAACATTTGGAGGCACAAACTCTATCCAAAAAAAAACTCAATTCACACACAAAACGAGAACCGAAAACTGAAGAACCCGAAACAATCAATAAACAAAAAAAACTTCAATGAGTGGCTTTCTTAAACACAAGATAAAGAACAGCAACGACGCCTGTGACGGCTCAACACTATGATGAAAAAACCAAAAAAAAACCAAAGAAACAAGTCTATGAGCTGTCTCTTCATTCATCATTTTATTTTGTTTTTTTTTGTTTTTTTTTGTTTTTTTTTGCACATTTTTTTTCTTTCTTTTTTCTCTTTTTTTTAAGAGACGCAGAAACAGACATATCGCAAACACACAAAGGACTCTTAAAACAGTCACACACTAAGACACATACCAAACACGATCCGAAACGCACTGAACATAAACGAAGCAACCGAATCAAAAAAGAAACTTAGCCAAGTCAAACGAGAAAAAAAAAATCTGAACTGAACGGAACACAACAAAACGAACTCAAAAATCAAAAATGAAAAGAAGCAGAGTCGAATTTCTCGCGAACACAGGAAATGATTCTTGAACCAAGTTACACATCAAAAAGACGAACCAAAGCAACTGAACAAAAGCACAACAGTCGAAACAAAACGATGTATAACCATACCTGGCAAAAACATAATCGAAAAACGGTACTAAACAAGACAAAATCAGCAAGCAAAAATGAATGAAGAGACGCAGAATTGAAGATATCGCAAACACAGACTCTTGAAATTAGCGTTTCATTTCAAAAACACGAATCGAAAATGAGCCGAACGGAAACAAAGCAACTACAACAGAAACGAAACCAACCAAACATAGCAAAAACAGAATCGAAACAAAACGGTACGGATCAAAACAAACACAACCAACAAATGTGAAAAATGAAAAGACGCAGAATCGTACTTATCACGAACACACAAACACACAAAACACACAAAATGACGCAAAGAAAATGACTATAAAAAATCCAATTGTTCAATCAAAAAGACGAACCGAACAGAAACTAGGCAGCCGAAGCAGAACAAACTGAACCAAACCAAACAAATGCAAAACCGAAACAAGAACGGCACGGCACGAAACTAAAACGCGAAAACCAAACAAATAAATAAAAACAGACCACATGCCAACGAAGAGACAACCGCGCGACAAACCAGCGGTTGTGCGGACTCCCCTAGTCAAGTATTGTAGAGAACTTTTTTGAAACAAAAGTTTTAATTTTTTGGTATTCGGATGAACGGAGATAGCTCTTAAACTGGCCAACAGTAGGGGATGAAACCGTGGTATCCTCAAGAGAATTCCACAATGATATTACTCTGATACTGAAAAAATGCTTGCGGACAGACGTTGTTGTTGTTGGAACTGTGAGCTTGAGAGTATGTCCCCGAGTGTTAGCACCATATCCTGGCTGGTGAAATACGAAGAAGTCATTTATATTAGGAACGAACAAACGACCTGACACTATTTTAAACACCAGAATTAGATCAGCAATAGTTCTGTTAATCACTAGTGGTAACAAAGAGAGTTGATCAAGACGTTGGGTATAAGAGCTCTGAAAACTAATTCCAGGAAGATATTTAGTGAAGGTTCTTTGTGGAGATTCTAACATTTTATTTAGTTCAAGCAAACTTGGGAACCAAACGGTTTGACAAAATGACAAATTTGGGAGGACTAGAGTTTTGAATAGTTTAAGTCTAAAACCTTGGGTTTTAACTCTAAAGCAACGTTTAATAAGACCCGACACGCTGTTTGATTTTTTAACGATTTTTTCCACATGATCCCTGAAAGATAGTTTGTCATCAATCAGCACTCCAAGATCTCTAACAGTTTTGGAAGATCGAATTTCTTGATCACAAATCGTATACTGGTACTTGTGATTGCATTTGCCCCCTAGATGCAAGATTTGTGTTTTATCTGGAGAAAGAGACAGTTTGTTTGAGTCCATCCAAAGCTCAATAGCATCAAGATCTTCTTGTAGCAATAGTCTATCTGAATCTGAAACAACATCTCGATAAATTTTGACGTCATCTGCATAAATCGCTATCTTGCTGTTTTTAATTATTTGGGGTAGATCATTTATGAACAAAGTGAAGAGCACTGGGCCAAGAACGCTTCCCTGTGGAACTCCAGAGGTAATGGAAACCGGCTGTGACGTTGATTTGTTAATGCGAACAACTTGTGTCCTGTCTTTCAAATATGACTCTATCCACGACAGCAGGTATCCAGTAATACCCATGTAATTGAGTTTCATCAGAAGTAAGTTATGAGGAATTTTGTCAAAAGCTTTTGAGATATCCAGATACACTACATCAACACCATATTTCTTATCTAGAGATTTTGTCCAATCATTTATACACGTCAGTAATTGTCCTTCCACACCCCGATTAGGAATAAAACCAAATTGAAATGGTGACAATATTTTTGTCTCCGCGCAAAAGTTCAAAATTTTGTCTCGGATAACTCTTTCAAAGACTTTACAGACATTAGAAGTTAATGATACTGGTCGATAATTGGTGATCTTTGCACTTTGTTTGGTTTTTGGAATGGGGTGAACAATTCCTTGCCTCCAACTCTTTGGAACATCATTCCAGTAGAGGGATGCATTAAAAAGTAGAGAAAGTGGCTCAGATAAAGCAACACAAAGTTTCTTTAGAAAGATTTGCGAAATTTTATCTGGACCACAAGCTGATTTATTCCGCAGTTTACATAGATATGAGTAAACAAGTTCTGGTGTAACAGTTCCTGGTGAACGTAGTCCTTGTCTACCATCCTCTAATGATACCCACTGTGTTCCATCGTTGCGTGTGAAAAAAGAGGCAAACATATCGTTAAATGCTGCTGCTTTTTCCGCATCTGTAGTAAGCGGTGTCCCATCTACTGTTTCTATAACTGGAATGTCCCTGCTACAACCAATTTTCTTTTTTTACTGCTGACCAAAATTTCCGAGGATTTGGATGTGAAAGTGCCCTTTTTTCAGCCGCATATCTTTCTTTTCTCTTCATTTTATCTATTATTCTGGATACCACCCGAAACGAAAGGTAAGAATTTATATTCCGTCTGTTGACACGGCGTAGTCTTTCCTGAGTTTTCAACAACTTCTGTAGGCGTGGAGACCAGGGTAATAGTTTTCCTGATGACTCTGAAATTCTAGACGTAGGTACATAGTTATCAATCAAAACTTTGCAAGTTTCTTCAAACACGTCACTCATCTTTTCAACTGAGTCACACATGCTAAAAACTTTTCTCCAATCCACTTCCAAAAGGTGTTGTTCCATCTTTCCCCATCTTGCTTTGGAGTAATCTTTAAATTTGAATATTCTCGGTTTTGATGTGATTTTTATGGACGTTGTGACATGTATTGATTTGTGATCACTTGGTTGTTCTGGATATCCAAATGGATTCAAGATTTCACATGCGGTAACAAGTTCTGGTGTAGAAACGAAAGCTAAATCAAGATAGTTGTCATTTCTAGTTGGGAAGTCAACCATTTGAAACAGGCCTAGTTCGGCAATTTTACTTAGAAACTCCAAGTTTGTTTTTCTATCTTGATACGTGCTGAAGGTTGGATGCCAATTTAATCCAGGAAGGTTAAAGTCACCAAAAATGAACGATCCAGTGCCATCACCAGAAATTGTCTCCAGAAGCTGCAAAAGGTGGTGCCATGCAGGCACATTAGAAGAGGGTGAGCCTGGGACACGATAAACAATTGAAATTGTAAAAGCGCAGTTGTTTAAGAAGATTTTGATTGTCAGGAGCTCGAAATTTTTGGTGCAAATGGTACAATTTTCAATAATTTTTGCTTTGACGGATTTCGGTACCAAACACAACAGACCCCCTCCACGCTCACCATAGTTCCGATCCAAGCGAAATATTTGAAAGCAGGTCATGCTACTGCAGCATTTTACCGTATCATTCCAACCACGTCCCCACGAACAGGTAAATAGTAA